>VDFB02157933.1:0-11474 GCA_007258455.2 Sequoia sempervirens | reverse complement strand
TTTTTGTTATAGATTGATTGGTGAATTTTTGTTACCACCATCAAATATTTTACCTCGCTCATACTAAGATTTATGTGACATTATGAAAGATATCAGAATGGAGTATCAAGCAATAGATGCATGTCCTAATGATCATATTATATATCATAAACAACATGAATTTGCAACAAAATTCTTAGAATGTCATATCAGTAGATATCAAATAGATCAACTAACAAAAAAGGTGCCTCGCAAGGTTCTTCGTTATATTCCCATTATTCCACGTATGCAATGATTATTTAGGTGTGAAAGCCTAGTGCAATTTATGGATTACCATGCACAAAATAGAAGTGGATATGACATTCTTCGAATGCCTACAGATGTTTATGCACTTAGGGACATGGAGGAAAAATGGCCAAACTTTAAAGAAGAACCTTGTAATCTCATACTTTCATTGGCAGTGGATGTTATCAATCCATTTGGAGAGTTGAGATCTATTTACTTGGTGTGGCCTATTTTTTATCAACAATAACATTCCTCCATGGATGTCAATAAAGAGGAGCACATAATGTTGTCAATGATTGTTCCAAGTATTTGTTTACATCAATTTTCTTTAACGTAGTAGCATCTCATTTGTCTTATATGTTGCATAATGACTTATATTTTTTTCATTCAATAGTCATTTACATTAATTTATATATATTGCAGTAAAATGGTTATAATAATTATGTAATGTTTATGTTCATTCAACTAGGTAAGTACCAAGTTAAAGATATGAATGTATATATTGAGCCTCTTATCGACGAGTTACTAAAGTTATGGAATGGTGTCACTATGTATGGCATCTCTAGACCAATAGGACAAAGACAATTTCAATTCCATGCAATGCTTGTATGGACAATACATGATGCCCCAGGGCTAACACATTTTTGTGGTATGTTATAACGTTTGAATGCAATTTAACAATATTTAATTTTATGAAGTAGATATCATGCATGTTTTTTAAATAATCTATTCATTATATATAATTATAAAAATTGACATATTTAATCCAATTATATATGATCTTGCAGGTCTTCAAACAAAGGGAAAATTTGCATGTCCAATTTGTGGTCCAAAGATGAAATATCATTGTTCAACAAGTTTAGGAAAGCAGGTATTTGATGAGTATAGGAATTTCCTCCACATAAATCATAAGTATTGAACTACTGAAAAACTTTTTTTCAATGGAAAGAAGAGACTACATCAAAACTACAAAGAATGACACCTCGCCTATGGAAGTTGGAATATAATAGAATTAATCGTCAAGGTTATACATCGGATCAAATTGTTCATCTATCATATATGATATGTTTTGAATTTATATTTTTATATTGTGTTGTGTTTACTCATGCTATAATTGACAATGATTGTCATTGTTAATTTGTTTAACTTGTATGCTTCATGAATGTCGTCAAGGCATTAATGGTCTGCTTCCACAGGACTAAAAGTTATCCTAGACAATTTAGTAGGTTTCCTACTATGAGAAGTTAAAATTTGCATTTGTTTGATACAATGCATATCGAAAGAATATAACAGAAACACTATGGAAAATATTGGATGGAAGACATGACAAAGAAAAAATTGTCAAAATTTGTAGTGACATTCAGAAGCCAATCACAATGAAAAATGTCATTCAATTAAATAGCGATGGAGACCAAATTAATATAAGTGTCTTCCTTGGTTATTAATGAAGCAACAAAGAAATGCTATAAAGAAGTCATACAAAAATTCATTTTCCCACAGGATTTGCTGCGAACATAAATAATATAATAACAAAGAAAGGTGAATTTGGGTCAGGGATGAAAACGCATGATTGGCATACCTTCATTAAGGTAATTATTCTGGTATATTATATACACTTGTATAATGCCTGTACTTTTTAGTGTATTATTGATGCAAAGCATCATAACAAACACCATTTCTTCAAGGGATTTCAACCCCAAATAGAATCAAGAGAAGATCAAATTATTGATTCACTTTCTTTTTCTTCAAAACTCATACAACTTCTTTACAATATTCATCAAGTTCACAAACTCAGCAAATTACATCATTAAGCATTCATCAAAATACTCATCCTCCAAGGCAATCAAGACAACTAAACCATGCTTCGCTATTGTTAACCCAATATCAAACCATCAAATTACTATATACATCATATCTTTAATGAAATCAAACCAATATCCTATTATTGTGTCACTATTTTAGCAGATACCTTACTTCTAGCAGCCAAACATAACTTTTCACCTGGCTCTATCTTTGCTTAATTTATCCAAAACAACAAATACACCTTGTCCAACATAGAGATAATTGTAACAATATCCAAAAGACAATATTCAAACAAATACAACCATTCCATTCACTGTTTCATTATATTACCCAAACTTTGCTTAAATACATCATTAAGCACATTGAGTTCTCAAATCCAAACCTCCACATTATCAAAATGTGCCCCTCAACCTTTACCTAGGAATTGATGCACCTCTTATATCATTGTACAAACAAGTTGATCAGAGATCCAAACATAATTACCTCTGCTACATCAGGGTTCCACGTTTTATGCAAACAAAACACTATTTTGTCTATTAGGACTCTTTACCCTAGATCGAGTAAATCTCACAATCCATATGCAATTTCCAAGCACCAAATGCTTCTTTAGACATCTCTTACTATCCACTCCAACAAAACAAAAGGCTTACAGTGACTGTCCCAAAGAAAATCTTCAGTTTCTCAAACTGTGCGCCTAAAAAGGCTACTAGAATAGGTCTGTTTTACAAAGGAGACCCCTCTTACATTACTCCCAAACCCTTATCAACCTATAAAAGTCATTAATAATTCCTCAAAACTCATGATTTCACCATTTGTAAGGACTAAAAACTATAAAAACAATCTGATCCACTAAACCCTTGTTTATAGGGTGTAAAAGCACAAATTAAGGAGGGTTTCATGACTGAAGCACTTACAAACCTCCAAGACCCTTGCCAACACTTGGAACACGACCAAATACATCTTCCAAGACCTTTGGAAACATCACCTAGTCCATACTTTTTCCATTTCTCCACTGTCATACTAGTAACTATCCACTTTGATTGGAAAACTCATATTTTCTTCATTAACACAGCAAGTCTTCCATCTCCATGCTTACCCCTGCACACACACACATCTACACAAAAAATATACAAATTACAACATCCTACTCATCCCATCCCACCTTCCTACTGGGCTTCCATCGGTGGGATGGGTCTTAACATTTTAAAATACTCAAAACAACTCTGTGTGTTCACAGACCGAACTTAGAAAATAAGTTCAATTTTCTTTAATACTAAATTTGCTACTCCTACACCTTTCAAGAATGATAAAAGACTCTTCCATTGACAATAATAAAATCTTGGAATGCTTGAATCACTATGCAAACCAAAAACAAGAGAGATAAGCTTTCCAAAATAACTGAACAGGGGTACTTTATTATTGTTTGTGAATTTGAATTACAAGATCTCCCTTTTCCCTCGCCATGTACATTCTTTTATAGTTTTTTTACATTCAAAAGGAAACTTCCTATTCATCTTTCAACTTCCTAACTGCTTTCTCCACTGAATTGTCCCTTCCTATTCCTTGATTTCTTGATTTTTCTTATTTTATGCTCTTTTTGTTTGACATTTTTTTGTCAATATTGCATTATTTGCATTTTGTCCCACTTTTACAACCTAGTGACTCCTTTTATGACTTTATTACATTTAAATTATCCTTTACAAAGCATTGAAACATCATTTTGACTTGAATTATTACAAAATTAACATATTGGACTCTTAAAGGCATTTAGTGACCTGGGTGCTCCTGCACCAATTATGTTTACTACTTTTGGAAAAATAATGAAAAGATCATTTTATAATTGTTGCAGTACGTTCTACCTCTATCTCTCCCATACAACTTCGACAACAATTTCAAGCAAGTTATATATGATCTTGGAAAATACATGAGGTAAGTAGCGATATTTGTTCAATTCGTTGTATAAATCTTATAATTGCCATTTGTTTTACTTGTTATGTAATATACTGTATATTTTTGTTAAATCTCGTTAATATATTTGTGCCTTGAATCACTTGTAGATGGTTGTCATCTAAAGAAATCCATAAAGAAGATATAAATTATTGGAAGAGAAAAATTCTTCATCTAATGTGTGAAATGCAAAGTGTCTACCTTCAACATTTTTCAATGCACAAGAACACTACCTCATACACCAAAGAGAGGATTGAATTGTGGACTCGTATACAAGGTCATTATGGATGGGTTGAGAGGAACTAAATTTTTTGAAGGCTTTGTCAGACAAAGAGCACATCCCGGGAGGGTTCTGCAGAGGGATATATGGTATACTGCACTCATGCTATACATTATATCTTCCGTTTGTACTAAAGATCCAAGGATCGACGGATCCCAAACTCCCATTAACAAATTCAAGGGGGAGCACCGCTGGGGAAAGATTGAGGAAAGTGAGAGGTAATTATAAGATGGTCATGGAGATTAATTGGAATACATTTTACATATGGTTTTTATGTATATTGTACTTATTAATTATTAATCTTCAATATGCATCAATTATAAATTAAGGTCATATACTGTGGTATTTAACTAATTATACGTCGTTTGTGAATTTCAATTTTTTTTGATACAGTTGGCCGAGAGTGGGATGCATTTCATTTGTACGTCACAAACAATCTTGATTGGATGATGGTATGGATTGAACAATGTCAACAATTTGGTCGCTCATTAACATGGGAAGGTGTGGCTTCATTGGTTAAAGAAGTTCATCGTAATGGAGATTCCAATGTTACACAAAGGGAAATTGATTTAGCATATGGTTTAAGAGATAAATAGGTACGTATAAATATATTAATCACCCATATTATTTAATTATTTTCAATTATATTAATGTATATATATATGTTGAGATTATTTTCTTTGCATACATTCACCCAAGAATAAATATGTTTATCAACTGACGATATTGCAATAATTTTTACATGTTTGACATATTGCAGGTGAAACACCACAAGGCTATGTTGTGCAATGGTTGTAAATTTTGAATCAAAAAGTTGGATGACACGAAGAAAACTTGTGATTATGGTATAACTCACTTTTAGGTGACTAATGTTTCATCTAGAAGCTTACATACATCCGTAAACCGTAAAATCGATACTAAGGGATTTTGATGACATTGAGTGTGACTTTAAGTCCTTCAAATTAATTTTGTTCTTCATCCTATGGTACAGGCTACGATTGAATGAAAATGATCTCGAGAGAACTATTATTGAACATGATAATGGATTTACCATGGTTAATACAAGGTCGATCAAGCGAGCTGGAAATGAGCCCTATGTTCTTCCAAGCCAATGTGAGCAGGTATTTTACTCAGAGGTTCCAGGTAAACTGGGTTGGTCATTTGTTGTTAGACATGATCCAAGAGGAAGGCTAGTAAAGTATAATGTGGTGGAAGAAGAAGATAGCAAAGATATAGAAGAGGATGTAGATGATGATCGATCACGCTAGTTGATAATGTCCCCGGCGAAGATGTCAAAGAGGAGGAACGGACTGGGCGATGATGTAGGAGTTAATGTTCATGATATCCGTGTGGATGATGACATTATCGAAACTGATATCACCGATGATGATGACAGATACAATTAATCTTATAATGCTCTAATCCGACTTGACGATATGCATAAAGAGTTGATGAAAAGATCAATGACATTGAATGTATGAGTTATGCGATTATATTATCTATTTGATATTAATTTCTTAATAGAATTATATTTGACTTATGTGGTTACATAATTAATTCATGATGTTTTTAATTTTTATTCCATTATATAATTAATTTAATGATGTACTTTTTAATGTTTGAAAGGTCAAAAAATTAAAACATTTTAATAGTGATGTTAACAACCTTGAAATTAGTGTGTTTTATGTTTCATGTGATCATAAAAGATTAAAAAGTGAGTTGTAGAGGTGGTTGTTCAGTGGTTGAGGTGTAAAGGCCTTTAAAAGGCATAAAGTGATCATTGTAATGGTTGTTGATGGTTGAGGATTTAAAAAACAAGCTCTTGACATTTGAAAATCTGTGTTTTTCTTCAAAATTTCTATATTTTTCCTATTATGCAGCACTGTACGGTCACATGTAGCCATATTTTGATGTGAAATCAATTCCATGTTGTGAAGATATGTGTTAGCTTTGATTTGAATCTGATTTGAGGGCTTAAGGCGATGATTTGAGTTAGAAAGCTTCATTTCTTTGCATATAGTCCGGTTACCCTATTTTTGAGGGTTTTATAGTCCAAACATGATATAAAGGGGCTCTTACATTTTTTGTGATTACTGTAGCTTGTGTACTGTTGTAATTGTAGGATGCATGAATAGGGCGTAGGATGCATAAATATGTATGTATGTATGTATTTATATTTTTAAATGTAAATGTAAATGCAATTACTGGATGCTCTCCTAGAACAATAAATGCAACATATCATTAAAGAAGTCTATATTTATGTATATAAATGTGCATTTCTAAATGCAAGTGTAAATGCAACGAGCATATGGTTTTGTAGTGTACAATCAATTGTTGGAGAAGAAATCATGGTAGAATTATTGAATCCAAATTAAAAAGGAGTTGGTGTGAACTTGGATTTTCTATGTTGAAGCATCAAATAATGCCTAGAGCATATTTGGATTAATTAAAAAAATTGCTTTGGTATACTATAAAATTTCTAAACCAAGGAAAAAATGTAACAAATCTAAGTCAATCATCTTAAAATGCCTCACTGAGTATACTTCCAAATCATGAATCTACTTGGTGTAAGATCCCATAGTTATTCAATTATCAACATATCATTAAAGAAATCTATATTTATGTATATAAATGTGTATTTCTAAATGCAAGTGTAAATGCAAAGAGCATATGGTTTTGTAGTGTTATAGATACAACATATCCATAAATTAATGTAATTGAAATTTTAAAGTCTTCAACACATATAATATGAAATTGATCAAACTATTAAACTACATGAGAAATTAATGAAAACAATAAATGCATATGTATGTGTATTTGTAAATGTAATTGTAAAATAAATAAGAATAATGAAAATTAGAAAATAATACAAGGGGAGACCAATGCCTTATTGGGTATATCGAGTCTAATGAATATCTGCAAATGTGGATTTCAATAATGGAAATAATTCAAACTGTCAGGCACAAAAACTGTTTACAACTTGTGTAAACGTGCAAGTGAATAATTGACAAACTCTTCTTGGGATAGAATGGCAATTCTAGTTATGTGATTCTTCTTATTAATCCAACTAACACTTCCCAATTGTTGTGATTGATTAAAAGATTTTAATCCCTACTTGAGAGAACCGGTTAACCAGATTACACATATATAGAAAATGTACAATGATAAACTGAGTATAAAATTGTTATATCAATTTAAAAAATAGAGAAGAATTAGAATGGAGATAATCAAATAACTGCATAAATTTAACAAACAACTGATACCAAAATTTTAATCCATAACTTAGATATCTTCATTTAATCCATCAAAATACATTCATCTGAGTCTCTGTATATGAAAGCATTTTGCTAGAAAGTTATCTACTGAATATCCCCTAATACCTATATCTGTTGCATTACTAGGGAACAAATATAAATACATCAAAACTTGGAAGGGACACGTCCCTTCGCAAATGTTCTATTTTACTTAACTAATTAAAACAAGAGATTAGGCTCTATTTAGCCATAGATGAACATTTGATAAATGATCTAGATAATCCTACCATTCATGAGTATCGACATCTCCTAATGCATTCCTGGCTGATATCTCCACCTTTATCATCCTTTCGTTGTGCTTGCAGCTCTCGTCCAATGTCGAATCCTTCCCTGTAGCATTTTCCAGAATTCTCTACAGCATCAATTCACATTCTTCGATCCACTTGGCTTTCTCTTTCAACTTTTCTCCATCTTCAAATAGTGTAGGCAGTCCCATATTCGTAACATCAACAACCCCTTTGCATCTTCTCGCAGTTCCTCCTAATAGTCCTTGTGTCTCTTTATAATTTGGTTACCCATACCAATGGCCACATTATCAGAAACATCTCTTTCATTTAATTCTCAAAACTTTTCTTCAATCCTTCCATCAATTCTCTTGTGTTCCTACCCTGTAACATGGTTCTTTGAATATGCTCCCCATAGCTTATTCAACCAAATCATTAAGTTGGCCTACCTTTTTCTGATTATTGCAGCGAGTGTATCATATTTACCTTGTGAATATGCAGTTGACTCCTCCCAATGATCTTTTACCTCATGTGAGCTTTCACCATGTGTTATTAATTTAAGAGGTCCCTGCATTGTGCCTCCTAGCATGTCCTTCAAATGATCATTTTCTCTCATGATCCTTTCATTATTCATTTTGTACATTTCCTTATCTTTTATCAACATTTGTATTTGGGCTTTATTCAGTTTTGCCACATTAATCCCAATGTTTACAGTCACCACAGGATCTACCTCTCCAACCTTCAGAGTCATGACATGTCCAAATGCTTTCTCAATATCAATCACCACTGACTTTCTATGAGGTGGATACAAGGCCCATATCATGAGTGATCCTTCATCTGGGTTATATTTGGATCCAACATATATTTCTGTCACCCCCTCTGGACTAAGCTTGTTTTTGGCACTATTATCTTATAAGAAGCTATCAAACACCAATGTAGAATTTAAATCGAGTCCTAGAAAGATCATAACTCTAGCATCCTCTAACATTTTCCTTCCTTTGTCGGGGGTCATATTAGCCATTTCTCTATCCACAGTTAATTTCAAATTATTTAGTAGCTACTCCTCATTGCTTGGTGTAATACTATCAACTATCTCCCTTATCTCCTTGCCCTTTTGCTTATACAAGAAAGATCTAAATTTTGAAGAATTCACAAATTCATTGTCTGCTACAAATGACCTACATGCCATCTGTTTGGTGTTTTTATCTTGGCTCTCTTCAACACTTAGTTCTCTAGGAGGGCAATAAAATCTTGGCTTTAACTGAAATCCCACTGGTAGGTCTCGTGGGCATATCTTCTCCGCCTCTACTCAGAAAAGGGAACCTCAGATTCCGACAAACCTGTATTCCTCCACCACTTTGCTTCCTCTGCCTCCAACTTTCTAATCATGTCATCAAAATGATAAGGCACATGATCATATCCTCCAAAGTTTATCCTTTGTCTAGCATAATTGATATATCCCTCTGGATCAAAACCTTTTCTTGGTGGACCCTTATTCATATTATACTGCATTAATTTTCAAAGATCAAATCATATCCTTTGCAAGCACTGTAAAATCACCAAAGCATAGAGTACTAGGCATAAATGCCTGTTTCCCGAATGAACCAAAATTCATGAAACTGGAAAAGTCCATTTGTCTTACAATTTCCAAATATGCAATCCTATCCGGGACTGTTTTAGGTAAAATGAATGGAGAATCCTCAAAACCAAACACCCTTACAATAGTAGCATCTTCCAAGAAATACCAATCTCCCCAATTGTGATCAATTGGTCCATTAAAGTCCTTAGGTTTGAGGAAGCATTTTATTTCATCATACAACAGTGCAACACAAGGATGGATCAGAATTCATACCCGCTTTACAAAATATCTTCAAAATATAGGAACACCATAAACCTATCGGTCCGTAAAATGGCAGTCCACAATTGAATGGGTAACAATTTTCCCTCTTTATCAAATTGTGAAACCTTCAACTTTTCTACCCAAATCCCTAACTCTTGTCTGAAGTACAATACTAGATGCATTAAAAGAGAATAATGCCTAAGGTGCAGAACAGGGGATTAATTCTTGATTGCCACCAATGCTAAGTCGAGCTCCTTGGAGACAAATGAAGCATAGTCAAATAACCTACAATTATGACATTGAATGTCAGTTGCAATTACCATGGGAACAATGGACATATACTCAGGAACTTCCATACCCAACACTTGTCCTACCGAGAAATAGGTATATCTCATATAGGGATCAAATAAGTCCACATGGAATGGAGGCCCATCGCCATCATCAAGTGGGATAGTTTTACCATCTTTTTTAATTCTATGTAAGGGCAACCTCCAACCCTTGTAAGTGGTGTCCATTCTCCAAAACTCCTTTTCCAACTCTTCATTCACAATTTTCTCATTACACCACCCTTCCAACTTAAAAACCTCACATATTGAAGCCTCTGATATGTATACAAATGGTTTCCTAGATGTTCTACATATGGCCTTAAGTTTTGAGTCATAGTGGGTGGCCAACAATTTTACCAGCTCTATATTGACAAACACATTAGGGCAAACCATTTTCCCAAATTGACGCTATGATTGCTAAATCGCCTGAAACGATCTCTATTGGAAAGTGGAATCTAAACAATTCATAGCCTCTTATTGGGGTCCAAATATCTCTTATGTGCTTGCACTTTTCATCCAATTTATCCACTTTCGCCCTTAGTTGTGTGAAGCGCCTACCTCTGGACCCAGAGCCAGGAAATTGGTCAATTAAATCCTGATTCAACTTTCATTCAACACCCTTCGGCTCAATTCTAGACTCAACTTTCTACTTCTTGCTCTTAGGGTGACTGCTCTCACTTTGTTTGCTACCTTTCAACTTCCCTGAGCTGGTGCCTTCCGTATTACTCGCTTAAAATTGCAGAAATGAAAAAGTTAAAATGTAGAGGACTTATTTGTTTTGATTGAGGTTTTTCAACTGAAACAATTCTCTGGCCCTTTATTTGTCTCCTCATTTCCTTCATTACCAATTTGCAATAATGTTCATTTTGCAATGATTTCCTTTCAATTTATGAAATTACTTGTACTCCATGGCGCCATTAATGTTTTAACTCCAGGCACGAATGTAACAGATTTTTGAATTTCTTACTATCACATCAAATGAACTGGTCGGCAAGACACCTTAAAACTTTGGTTGATCTATACATTAGACCCCAACCAACGTTCACTGAATACTCTGATGATTGGGGTAACACTCTACACATCTGGCCGATGTTAACATTTGTCCCGTATACATCGCCAAGAGTCACCCCGACAATCATTTTGGTTCATTTGTTTCTTCATCAGCTTGAATTTTAGTATCGCTAACACATTCAATGGTTCCTCCGATGTTATAAGTCTCATCGATAACTTTTCTTTTGGTCTTGAATATGTCACCATAACTCCTGTCGATATCCTCATGTTGGTGTAACTTAGTGGGTCAGGTGAACATTCAAGATTTACACCGATAGAACATGTCTCGCCGATATATTCCCAGTGCCCTTGTCGGTGAAAGAAATGATGGTCTCACCAATGAAACTTCATCGGTGAGACTCTTGGCGATGACCACCGAATCCAACCCATCGGTGAGAGATCAATCATCGGTACAGGATAAAAAAC
>VDFB02157931.1:0-30646 GCA_007258455.2 Sequoia sempervirens | reverse complement strand
AAATAATAATTACACTTTTAAGAATTAAATTATTCATTGTAATTAAATACTCTCCAGACCATCTTTGGTATTAACATTGATTTTAACCATAATATTAATATTAATGTTATAGGAAATGTTACCTTTGTATTGTTTAAAAAAAAAAAATTGTTGGGATTTTTCTAGTGAAAATTTTTGGGCATGACACTTTTTGTTTGCAATATTAAGGACACAATAATTTGCATAAGAGCAAGGCTGAAGAACTTCCATATTTTATTCATTTCTGCAAAATAGACATGTGACTTGGAAAAAAAAACCTACTTCCATAATGAGTGATGGAATGCCGAAGGGAACAAAAATGTAATCAAAACTCCATTTGGTCATAGGGGCGTCAGTGGGGTTTGAAACAATAGGACTTTCCCTAAAAACAAAACCTACAACTTGTTTCTTAAGGACCTACATCTTGTTTTTGAAGGTAAGGCTCAAGCTGCTTAAAAGGAAAAGGTTTCTGCAATCAAAATTTACTACAATAATCTTAAAAATTGATAGTCAAAATGCCCAAAGGAACAAGAATGTTGTCAAAATTATAGTTAGTCATATAGGCATCAAAGAAATTTGCACAGCTAAAATTACAACTTGTTCCCAAAAAAAATTATCTAATGGAGACACACTTTGACATAGGTCATTGGCTTGATAGTAAGGCTTAAGCCCCAAATTTGGAGATAGGAAGTTGTGCGTGAGTTTATAACCACGTAAACCCAACCAAAACTAAGTGTGCTGAAAACCTTCTAGCAATACATGGGAGGAAATCCTGAATTCAAAGCAAGAATAACCACATAAGGAACATGTACCTGTAGTCAAGTTCACATATGGTCGACATAATTCTAAAATAATCAGGTTAAGTAGAAAAAAATAGTGTTTTGAGGGTGCAAGATTTGGTAGAGGGCTGATGCAAGAAGTTGGGTACATTAAAAGCTCAAAAAGTGGAAGTGTTTTTGTTGTTTTTCAGAATTTGTCACACTTCGAATGAAAATTTGAGGCACTTACGCAATGAATCTTAAAAAAAGTCAGTAATATGAAATTTAACATTTTGAATCTAGTTTCCAAATACGCAAATTATTCAAATACCCAGATTATATAAATTAAATTTTGATAGGGATCTATAAAAGCCACTTTTTAAAAGTCCCTATTTTTTTTACCATACCAAGCACGTGCACAAACACCACTTTTTGACCCAAATAAAAGTATTTTTCTAATTTCTTTTAGGAAAAAAGAGCTAACAATATGAAGATTGATGTGGAATTTTTTGTAACTTTTGTTGAATATTTTTTTTTTATTAAATTTTTGTGTACTTACTTGTTGTTTTAAAATCGCGTCTTCTGGACAAGCCTCTTTTTATTGTGTAGAAATTGTTTAAAGTTTGATGCCATATAATTTTTTTTACAAAAAAACTTAACCAAAAAAAAGTTACTAAAAAACAAAAAAAACCCGATATTTCAAGTTTAAGGACTAGTTTGCTTAGAAATTAATTAAAAAATAGCAAACATAATCCAATATTAATAAAAACTATGTAGACATCATGTTCTCTAATGGGTTTTAATTTTATAGATTGATTTAGAAAAAAAGTCCATCAACCATATTGCCAAAGTTGGACATTCTTCTTCAATTTGCCTTAGTTTTTTAGTTGCAGGTCAAAGGCTAAGGCTCGGATTGCCAAGCCTTTCCCAAGCCTAAAACCAAGGCTACAATTAAAGTTATCCGTTTGTTTCATTTGATTTCTACAAGGAAAAAGTGCAAAAAGGATATCTTATGATGTTAATTTTTTATTTTTTATTTTATCCTACAATTGACTAATTCTCTTTCTGGATAAAATAGTTGTGCTTTTTAAAAATTCTAGACTTTTATATTTTTCTCAAATTATGTTGGGTATTGTCAAGCCCTTCCTATGCACCTCAAGATTTGTATATATATGTATGTACAGTATATACATTTGTGTAGTGCAACTGTAAAGTTTGAATCACATGTTCCCTCTCCCCAGATCAGTCATCACAACACGTTGTGCAACAATTGACAGGTGGTTCATTTTTCCTTTTCAGTATATTATCTCCACTCAGACTCTACAAAACAAGCTATGAAGCAACACTCTTCCCATCATATTCATTGGATGGGATTGACTTCATCATCACCTTAGAAGATTGCATGTTATCTGTGGGATTGCAAAAGATAACCTATGTTTCATTTTATTCCAAATTTGTCAATTGCCAATATTGGAAGTACTAAAAAACACCTACAACTTGCTTGCAAAAATATGATCAATAAAGTTGTTTTACTTTTCTTACTTCTAGGTGATGCATTCAGAATTGTGTAGTTATTTTGTATATGTTTCTTTTTCATTTTTCCACTATGAATTTAAGATTCTGCATTTCTTTGAAAATACATGTGCAAGTAATACATTACATACCAACATTTGTTATTGTTGTTAAATGAAGAGTTGTTATTTTGTAATTTTATTTTCGCTTATTTAACATAATTGGTTAAGATAAACGAGTGTAAAAAAGAGAATAAATAGTGTTCAAACTTTCTTATGGAAATTAGCAAATTGCCCTAAGTTTGTTGGCATCCATGCATCATGAAATTTAGTTTGTTGTTGGGTATTTTATTATTTGACTTCACATTTTTTGAGGGTAAAAACTAAATAAATTTTCACTCAGTCTGTGTATTTTTTAAATTTGATGTTTGAAAAGTTTACCATTTTTACATACAATCAACAATTTGTTTAATATTTGACTAGTCCTCTTTAGCCATGATTGGTTGTTCCTAGGGACAACATTTGAAAATATTTGCATAAATGATTTCTTCAAAATAAACAAAGAGAAATAAAACTCAAATACAACTATATATAAGAATATATTCTTTTATATGTGTGTGTGTGTGTGTGCACGCGCGCACGCGCATATTCAAAGTCTAGTAGTGTAGAAATGGGTGACCAGGTGTCATGGAGAGTATAAATGATATACGCCCTTTGTGAGGCTTTCATTGCATTTTAAATGGAATTGTGAAGGATAAATACCTGCCAACAAGGCATATGCCAGTTTTGGTTCTTGTAGCTCAGGCATGACTGTTGACAGGAAAGGAGAACGATTTCCATTCAGATTACAAAGGATTTTTCATTTGGTTTTGGTTCTCATTTTAGATAGTTTAAGTTGTGGGTGAGGGGATCACCCTATCAAAAGATAAGCTCAAAGCTATTCTCTCAAATTTCTCACACTAATAAAAAAAATAGAGATCTTAACTTATTGAATTGAAAGTGTCTATGTAACTCCATTGACATGTCAAAAATTATTTTGATGTAACCCCTTGAGAAATTAAAAATATCTATCAGCATAATAGAGATATATTATGTAATAAAATAACTAAACTAGTACAAAAAACTCTACAAAAAATGCATGATATCTTTGAATTGAATTTGTGCATTGCCTTGTAAAGAGCCTGCAGTTGTAATGTTGTTGCTATTAGAAGTTATCTTGAAACAAGGTATTTAAGGATGGAATATGAACAGATAACAGTGACTAGCCATTAACTTAAATTGGTCTACATTCTCTTGACACAAGGAAACTAAATTAAGCTAAACTGTGACAATAGTTGTTAGAATAGTTACAATATATGAAAATATGCTAACCTGCATATCAATAACATTGTTGACACCAAAAGTAGGCCATGAAGACTTAAATTTATGTATATGAAATGTTATTATATTATAGATAAGTTTCCATATTTAAATGGAAATTCCTATTCACTTTAAATGGTGGGTTATAGATAAAAGCTTTGAGACCTGAGGTTTTTGAGAGAAGCTTTATGTAGAATTGTAGAGAGAAAATTGAGAGAGGGAAGCTTTGGTTTTTGGATTTGAGAGGCAAGAATAGAGGGTTTGAGTTGCCCCCTTGAATAAGAGAGGCCATTGCATGTGTTAATTATGATGTTAATTGGAAGCTTCTATTTGTGCAAATCTGAGTTATTGTTCAACTTTTACTTTTGTGTTGCATATTTATTGTATGTGTGTTCAGATATGCAGGCTTAAATCTTCATGGCAGACCAAGTATTGAACAATAAAAGCTAGATAAATATGCATACAAAATGTGAAATCTTTATGTAAGTTCAGAGAAAGGGTGGAACATTCTTCCAGTTGTGGACTTCAACCCAAAGCTCTAGGTAAGAATATTTATTTCATTAAAAAAAGCATCAAAGTGTTGGATGTGTCAAAAGTATTACAAGAGATTATGAAACCTCCACCATGATTATCATTATTTTAGAAATGATAAATTAAGGGTAGACAATGTTTGGTATGAAATGGAGAGAAAGCACAAAAAGAGTAATAGGTATAAAGAAGAGGCAAAAATATTGTCTATGGTACAACCAAAATGAAAATGACCAAAAAGACAAAGGCAATGAGGCTATGATCCTCCAAAGTGTGAATGAAACTCAGACCCTGATGCAAAATTTCTTGTTAGAGGATTGTTAAATCCTTATTAATTTGTTTTAGTCAACCTTGAGTGCATCTCAGGTGAGCATGCCCATCAAGATTGTTGCCTTTGGCAAAACAGTACACCGTTAATTTTTAACCAGCAGGGTTGTCATGCGCAGAGAGGGAACTAGTCAACAAGCATAAAAATTGACAAATGTAGGTAGAGTTTTAAGGCCTGACCCATGGAGTAAATCCATTTTTGAATTAAAGCCATTTATACAAGTGTGTGTGAATTGTAATCCTTTATCAATTCTAACAATTTTTTGAGTTTATGTTTAAAAAACATCTGATAAAAACGGTCAATAAGGCACAGGCCTGTAGGTTCCCCACTTCCCCTTTGGGTGCCTTTATTGTTCAGTCTTATAATCATAATATTCACAATGGGCACCGGTCTTGTTCTCATTACTCCCCACATAAGGAGGGAAGATGTGATACCTGACGTGGAGTTTGTTTTGTTTCTTGGGACATGTTTTTTGTTTCTTAGTCTAGCTTTTTTAGGTGCTATCTTACTGGGCTGATTTACATTATCACATTATCACATAATGAGAATGATCATTTTGAATTTATGAATCAAAAAAAGGTGGTTTGTGTTATGAAGTCAAGAGTATACACTAATACAACAGTTTTGACTCCAACACACCTAACATATATATGTATAATATATATTTACTTTATGAAACATACTCTAAATACAAAATTGTTAGTTTGACATCTTGTTGACCTTATAACTGGAGTAAAATTTGACCTTATAACTGGAGTAAAATTTTGCCTGAAATTTTTAATAAGACTACAAGAAGAAGTAGAGGCAGATTTTCTTTTCTACTTATGCCAAGCAAGTGAACAATAATCCTTTCATACATTGCTAAGTTTTACTAATACAATCCCTTATTTCTCCCTATATCTTCATGTTGACTGCTCCATTTGAACAATGCATTCTTGGCAGCAATCTTCAAATGATTCATGTGTTGTTCAAATGGAGCAGTCAAAATGAAAATGTCAACGTTGTTGACGCTTCCTCTACCGGGCAATAATTTCTAGGAACTTCAACCATTCTATTAATGCTATTCCAGTCAGAAGTATTTATGCTCCCAGCCGTATTTCCTCCATTTCCTATTTGAATAGATATACTCTCAAGCAACCAGGCTTTACTTTTGCAAAATACAAAGACATTTATTGACTGCTACTCAAGTGGCTGATTTGGTATATCTTGTGTCAGTGTGAGCCAACCCTCTTTATATTACTGCCACATCTGCAGACCTGCAAATATTGGACCTATCGTGTTTATCAATATTTCAAGTTAAATGCTTACCGACTGTGTGTCTGAAAGAAGTTGGGAACAATGTAGTTGAACCAAAGTTGGGAACAATGTAATTGAACCATGGAACAAGTTATCTAGCAGTATTCTTCAGCTACCTGTTAACGTGTTGTTCAAGAGAGCAGTAGAAGACGTGAGTACAACCTTATTCTAATCGACGCCACCTTTTTTAATATGCTTCCTTTTAATTTAACTCTGATCACTGCATTATTAGAGATCCTCGAGATTGCAGTGCATAGTAATCTTAATAATAATTGTGAATATAAGCAATATAATCTCTCCCTTGATTAAAAGACGGTTGTCCGTTCATTGTTGCCTTCTTATATGTTTTGTTCTCAATAGCTGTGTAATCTTCCTCGTAAAGTTATTCATTGTCTTTGAGCTTAGCTGATTTAAACATTTATATGTGCTTTGACATTGGTGCCAAAATATGGGCAACTATAATACTCTTTTTTTAACAAAAATAAATAAATAAAGAAACTGGCTTGCATTAATTATCTCTTAATTGTAACACTGCACATCTGCATAGTTAATAAAATTAGAATATGGCACGTTGCAAATTAACACAATAAATAAATCTGTTGTATGAGCTGGTTAAATCGTTGGCAACAGTTTGATTAATCCACCAGCCAAATCTTTATCACCACTCTTTCAAAATAAATTGAAGATATAACCCTCTAATTCAGACCTGCATTGGAAATCAGACAGGAAATGTATTTGTTGAAATTTGCAACACAATAAATTAGCGGGATATAAGGTTGATTATTTTAGGCCCGACTCTCACAGTATAGGGTTCCTCAATTTAGTCTTTTTTTTTAAATAGACATTGCAATATTAAAATTAAATACAAAATACGCAAAACACTTTTTCTCACAGTATAGAGTTCCTCAAATTTAGTCTTTTTTTAAAAAATAGACATTGCAATATTAAAATTAAATACAAAATACGCAAAATACTTTCTCATTAGATATTATATGAAACTAATACCAAAACGGATGGTACTTTAATTATGATCAATGACCTTTCTTTTAGTAACCACCAAAAATAAAGTGAATAGAGGCTCCACGTTTATTTCTCTAATATAGCTTTGTTTTAAAATATATAGGTTCCATAATAATCTTTTAATGAAAGAAACCACTTTTCCTTGGTGTGGGAGAGTATATTTTAAAATAAAAATTAAATAAATTAGTTAGATAGTAATACTACTCTTTAAAGGAAGACATCTTTTTGTTATTTTTTAAATGAGATCTTTATCTTTTTCTTTAATGGAAATAAATGAAATATATAGATAATTAAATGTATTTATTTATATAAATATTTTTATATAATGAAGAATAATTTTATATATATAAGAAGTAGATTTAAAAATAATAATTATAATAAATATAGATAATATTATGAAGGGTAATATTACTCGGAATAATATTTTTTTAAAAATGTATAACAAATAAAAGTCTTTTTGTAATAATCTCATTTACGATGTTACAAAGGAAGTTAAAAGTTGGCAAACTAAAAACAAGATGTCAATATTAGTGTTTAAATATTATGATTACAAAAAAAAGGGGGTTAATGTACAAATGATAATCTTATTGGAAATGTTTAATTAAGAAATTGATAACCTTGTGGACAATAATAAGAGTTATTATTTTCTTTTCGGATGACATTTACTATAGTAACGAAATAATAATTACACTTTTAAGAATTAAATTATTCATTGTAATTAAATACTCTCCAGACCATCTTTGGTATTAACATTGATTTTAACCATAATATTAATATTAATGTTATAGGAAATGTTACCTTTGTATTGTTTAAAAAAAAAAAATTGTTGGGATTTTTCTAGTGAAAATTTTTGGGCATGACACTTTTTGTTTGCAATATTAAGGACACAATAATTTGCATAAGAGCAAGGCTGAAGAACTTCCATATTTTATTCATTTCTGCAAAATAGACATGTGACTTGGAAAAAAAAACCTACTTCCATAATGAGTGATGGAATGCCGAAGGGAACAAAAATGTAATCAAAACTCCATTTGGTCATAGGGGCGTCAGTGGGGTTTGAAACAATAGGACTTTCCCTAAAAACAAAACCTACAACTTGTTTCTTAAGGACCTACATCTTGTTTTTGAAGGTAAGGCTCAAGCTGCTTAAAAGGAAAAGGTTTCTGCAATCAAAATTTACTACAATAATCTTAAAAATTGATAGTCAAAATGCCCAAAGGAACAAGAATGTTGTCAAAATTATAGTTAGTCATATAGGCATCAAAGAAATTTGCACAGCTAAAATTACAACTTGTTCCCAAAAAAAATTATCTAATGGAGACACACTTTGACATAGGTCATTGGCTTGATAGTAAGGCTTAAGCCCCAAATTTGGAGATAGGAAGTTGTGCGTGAGTTTATAACCACGTAAACCCAACCAAAACTAAGTGTGCTGAAAACCTTCTAGCAATACGTGGGAGGAAATCCTGAATTCAAAGCAAGAATAACCACATAAGGAACATGTACCTGTAGTCAAGTTCACATATGGTCGACATAATTCTAAAATAATCAGGTTAAGTAGAAAAAAATAGTGTTTTGAGGGTGCAAGATTTGGTAGAGGGCTGATGCAAGAAGTTGGGTACATTAAAAGCTCAAAAAGTGGAAGTGTTTTTGTTGTTTTTCATAATTTGTCACACTTCGAATGAAAATTTGAGGCACTTACACAATGAATCTTAAAAAAAGTCAGTAATATGAAATTTAACATTTTGAATCTAGTTTCCAAATACGCAAATTATTCAAATACCCAGATTATATAAATTAAATTTTGATAGGGATCTATAAAAGCCACTTTTTAAAAGTCCCTATTTTTTTTACCATACCAAGCACGTGCACGAACACCACTTTTTGACCCAAATAAAAGTATTTTTCTAATTTCTTTTGGGAAAAAAGAGCTAACAATATGAAGATTGATGTGGAATTTTTTTGTAACTTTTTGTTGAATATTTTTTTTTATTAAATTTTTATTGGCCTTACTTGTTGTTTTTAAAAATCAACGTGTATGGACAACATAATTGGACCTAAACTTTTTTTTTTTTATTGTGTAGAGAATTGTTTAAAGTTTGATGCCATATAATTTTTTTTACAAAAAAACTTAACCAAAAAAAAGTTACTAAAAAACAAAAAAAACCCGATATTTCAAGTTTAAGGACTAGTTTGCTTAGAAATTAATTAAAAAATAGCAAACATAATCCAATATTAATAAAAACTATGTAGACATCATGTTCTCTAATGGGTTTTAATTTTATAGATTGATTTAGAAAAAAAGTCCATCAACCATATTGCCAAAGTTGGACATTCTTCTTCAATTTGCCTTAGTTTTTTAGTTGCAAGTCAAAGGCTAGGGCTCAGATTGCCAAGCCTTTCCCAAGCCTAAAACCAAGGCTGCAATTAAATTTGTCCAGTTTTATGTTGCAAAATTTTGAAAGAAAAATTACAGTTTTAACCTGTGATTTTTTCTACGGCAAAACAAAGGTAGGCAAACACAAAAGGAGTAGATCGGGAGTGAAAGCTTGATATTTCTTGGTGTTATATATATATATATATATATATAATTAATGTTATTTAAGAATAGAAATTTACTTTCACAAATTGCTCTAATAGGAAGTGCAAAGTATCCGTTTGTTTCATTTGATTTCTACAAGGAAAAAGTGCAAAAAGGATATCTTATGATGTTAATTTTTTTTTATTTTTTATCCTACAATTGACTAATTCTCTTTCTGGATCAAATAGTTGTGCTTTTTAAAAATTCTAGACTTTTATATTTTTCTCAAATTATGTTGGGTATTGTCAAGCCCTTCCTATGCACCTCAAGATTTGTATATATATGTATGTACAGTATATACATTTGTGTAGTGCAACTGTAAAGTTTGAATCACATGTTCCCTCTCCCCAGATCAGTCATCACAACACGTTGTGCAACAATTTATAGGTGATTCATTTTTCCTTTTCAGTATATTATCTCCACTCAGACTCTACAAAACAAGCTATGAAGCAACACTCTTCCCATCATATTCATTGGATGGGATTGACTTCATCATCACCTTAGAAGATTGCATGTTATCTGTGGGATTGTAAAAGGTAACCTATGTTTCATTTTATTCCAAATTTGTCAATTGCCAATATTGGAAGTACTAAAAAACACCTACAGCCTGCTTGCAAAAATATGATCAATAAAGTTGTTTTACTTTTCTTACTTCTAGGTGATGCATTCAGAATTGTGTAGTTATTTTGTATATGTTTCTTTTTCATTTTTCCACTATGAATTTAAGATTCTGCATTTCTTTGAAAATACATGTGCAAGTAATACATTACATACCAACATTTGTTATTGTTGTTAAATGAAGAGTTGTTATTTTGTAATTTTATTTTCGCTTATTTAACATAATTGGTTAAGATAAACGAGTGTAAAAAAGAGAATAAATAGTGTTCAAACTTTCTTATGGAAATTAGCAAATTGCCCTAAGTTTGTTGGCATCCATGCATCATGAAATTTAGTTTGTTGTTGGGTATTTTATTATTTGACTTCACATTTTTTGAGGGTAAAAACTAAATAAATTTTCACTCAGTCTGTGTATTTTTTAAATTTGATGTTTGAAAAGTTTACCATTTTTACATACAATCAACAATTTGTTTAATATTTGACTAGTCCTCTTTAGCCATGATTGGTTGTTCCTAGGGACAACATTTGAAAATATTTGCATAAATGATTTCTTCAAAATAAACAAAGAGAAATAAAACTCAAATACAACTATATATAAGAATATATTCTTTTATATGTGTGTGTGTGTGTGTGCACGCGCGCACGCGCATATTCAAAGTCTAGTAGTGTAGAAATGGGTGACCAGGTGTCATGGAGAGTATAAATGATATACGCCCTTTGTGAGGCTTTCATTGCATTTTAAATGGAATTGTGAAGGATAAATACCTGCCAACAAGGCATATGCCAGTTTTGGTTCTTGTAGCTCAGGCATGACTGTTGACAGGAAAGGAGAACGATTTCCATTCAGATTACAAAGGATTTTTCATTTGGTTTTGGTTCTCATTTTAGATAGTTTAAGTTGTGGGTGAGGGGATCACCCTATCAAAAGATAAGCTCAAAGCTATTCTCTCAAATTTCTCACACTAATAAAAAAAATAGAGATCTTAACTTATTGAATTGAAAGTGTCTATGTAACTCCATTGACATGTCAAAAATTATTTTGATGTAACCCCTTGAGAAATTAAAAATATCTATCAGCATAATAGAGATATATTATGTAATAAAATAACTAAACTAGTACAAAAAACTCTACAAAAAATGCATGATATCTTTGAATTGAATTTGTGCATTGCCTTGTAAAGAGCCTGCAGTTGTAATGTTGTTGCTATTAGAAGTTATCTTGAAACAAGGTATTTAAGGATGGAATATGAACAGATAACAGTGACTAGCCATTAACTTAAATTGGTCTACATTCTCTTGACACAAGGAAACTAAATTAAGCTAAACTGTGACAATAGTTGTTAGAATAGTTACAATATATGAAAATATGCTAACCTGCATATCAATAACATTGTTGACACCAAAAGTAGGCCATGAAGACTTAAATTTATGTATATGAAATGTTATTATATTATAGATAAGTTTCCATATTTAAATGGAAATTCCTATTCACTTTAAATGGTGGGTTATAGATAAAAGCTTTGAGACCTGAGGCTTTTGAGAGAAGCTTTATGTAGAATTGTAGAGAGAAAATTGAGAGAGGGAAGCTTTGGTTTTTGGATTTGAGAGGCAAGAATAGAGGGTTTGAGTTGCCCCCTTGAATAAGAGAGGCCATTGCATGTGTTAATTATGATGTTAATTGGAAGCTTCTATTTGTGCAAATCTGAGTTATTGTTCAACTTTTACTTTTGTGTTGCATATTTATTGTATGTGTGTTCAGATATGCAGGCTTAAATCTTCACGGCAGACCAAGTATTGAACAATAGAAGCTAGATAAATATGCATACAAAATGTGAAATCTTTATGTAAGTTCAGAGAAAGGGTGGAACATTCTTCCAGTTGTGGACTTCAACCCAAAGCTCTAGGTAAGAATATTTATTTCATTAAAAAAAGCATCAAAGTGTTGGATGTGTCAAAAGTATTACAAGAGATTATGAAACCTCCACCATGATTATCATTATTTTAGAAATGATAAATTAAGGGTAGACAATGTTTGGTATGAAATGGAGAGAAAGCACAAAAAGAGTAATAGGTATAAAGAAGAGGCAAAAATATTGTCTATGGTACAACCAAAATGAAAATGACCAAAAAGACAAAGGCAATGAGGCTATGATCCTCCAAAGTGTGAATGAAACTCAGACCCTGATGCAAAATTTCTTGTTAGAGGATTGTTAAATCCTTATTAATTTGTTTTAGTCAACCTTGAGTGCATCTCAGGTGAGCATGCCCATCAAGATTGTTGCCTTTGGCAAAACAGTACACCGTTAATTTTTAACCAGCAGGGTTGTCATGCGCAGAGAGGGAACTAGTCAACAAGCATAAAAATTGACAAATGTAGGTAGAGTTTTAAGGCCTGACCCATGGAGTAAATCCATTTTTGAATTAAAGCCATTTATACAAGTGTGTGTGAATTGTAATCCTTTATCAATTCTAACAATTTTTTGAGTTTATGTTTAAAAAACATCTGATAAAAACGGTCAATAAGGCACAGGCCTGTAGGTTCCCCACTTCCCCTTTGGGTGCCTTTATTGTTCAGTCTTATAATCATAATATTCACAATGGGCACCGGTCTTGTTCTCATTACTCCCCACATAAGGAGGGAAGATGTGATACCTGACGTGGAGTTTGTTTTGTTTCTTGGGACATGTTTTTTGTTTCTTAGTCTAGCTTTTTTAGGTGCTATCTTACTGGGCTGATTTACATTATCACATTATCACATAATGAGAATGATCATTTTGAATTTATGAATCAAAAAAAGGTGGTTTGTGTTATGAAGTCAAGAGTATACACTAATACAACAGTTTTGACTCCAACACACCTAACATATATATGTATAATATATATTTACTTTATGAAACATACTCTAAATACAAAATTGTTAGTTTGACATCTTGTTGACCTTATAAGTGGAGTAAAATTTGACCTTATAACTGGAGTAAAATTTTGCCTGAAATTTTTAATAAGACTACAAGAAGAAGTAGAGGCAGATTTTATTTTCTACTTATGCCAAGCAAGTGAACAATAATCCTTTCATACATTGCTAAGTTTTACTAATACAATCCCTTATTTCTCCCTATATCTTCATGTTGACTGCTCCATTTGAACAATGCATTCTTGGCAGCAATCTTCAAATGATTCATGTGTTGTTCAAATGGAGCAGTCAAAATGAAAATGTCAACGTTGTTGACGCTTCCTCTACCGGGCAATAATTTCTAGGAACTTCAACCATTCTATTAATGCTATTCCAGTCAGAAGTATTTATGCTCCCAGCCGTATTTCCTCCTTTTCCTATTTGAATAGATATACTCTCAAGCAACCAGGCTTTACTTTTGCAAAATACAAAGACATTTATTGACTGCTACTCAAGTGGCTGATTTGGTATATCTTGTGTCAGTGTGAGCCAACCCTCTTTATATTACTGCCACATCTGCAGACCTGCAAATATTGGACCTATCGTGTTTATCAATATTTCAAGTTAAATGCTTACCGACTGTGTGTCTGAAAGAAGTTGGGAACAATGTAGTTGAACCAAAGTTGGGAACAATGTAATTGAACCATGGAACAAGTTATCTAGCAGTATTCTTCAGCTACCTGTTAACGTGTTGTTCAAGAGAGCAGTAGAAGACGTGAGTACAACCTTATTCTAATCGACGCCACCTTTTTTAATATGCTTCCTTTTAATTTAACTCTGATCACTGCATTATTAGAGATCCTCGAGATTGCAGTGCATAGTAATCTTATTAATAATTGTGAATATAAGCAATATAATCTCTCCCTTGATTAAAAGACGGTTGTCCGTTCATTGTTGCCTTCTTATATGTTTTGTTCTCAATAGCTGTGTAATCTTCCTCGTAAAGTTATTCATTGTCTTTGAGCTTAGCTGATTTAAACATTTATATGTGCTTTGACATTGGTGCAAAAATATGGGCAACTATAATACTCTTTTTTTAACAAAAATAAATAAATAAAGAAACTGGCTTGCATTAATTATCTCTTAATTGTAACACTGCACATCTGCATAGTTAATAAAATTAGAATATGGCACGTTGCAAATTAACACAATAAATAAATCTGTTGTATGAGCTGGTTAAATCATTGGCAACAGTTTGATTAATCCACCAGCCAAATCTTTATCACCACTCTTTCAAAATAAATTGAAGATATAACCCTCTAATTCAGACCTGCATTGGAAATCAGACAGGAAATGTATTTGTTGAAATTTGCAACACAATAAATTAGCGGGATATAAGGTTGATTATTTTAGGCCCGACTCTCACAGTATAGGGTTCCTCAATTTAGTCTTTTTTTTTAAATAGACATTGCAATATTAAAATTAAATACAAAATACGCAAAACACTTTTTCTCACAGTATAGAGTTCCTCAAATTTAGTCTTTTTTTAAAAAATAGACATTGCAATATTAAAATTAAATACAAAATACGCAAAATACTTTCTCATTAGATATTATATGAAACTAATACCAAAACGGATGGTACTTTAATTATGATCAATGACCTTTCTTTTAGTAACCACCAAAAATAAAGTGAATAGAGGCTCCACGTTTATTTCTCTAATATAGCTTTGTTTTAAAATATATAGGTTCCATAATAATCTTTTAATGAAAGAAACCACTTTTCCTTGGTGTGGGAGAGTATATTTTAAAATAAAAATTAAATAAATTAGTTAGATAGTAATACTACTCTTTAAAGGAAGACATCTTTTTGTTATTTTTTAAATGAGATCTTTATCTTTTTCTTTAATGGAAATAAATGAAATATATAGATAATTAAATGTATTTATTTATATAAATATTTTTATATAATGAAGAATAATTTTATATATATAAGAAGTAGATTTAAAAATAATAATTATAATAAATATAGATAATATTATGAAGGGTAATATTACTCGGAATAATATTTTTTTAAAAATGTATAACAAATAAAAGTCTTTTTGTAATAATCTCATTTACGATGTTACAAAGGAAGTTAAAAGTTGGCAAACTAAAAACAAGATGTCAATATTAGTGTTTAAATATTATGATTACAAAAAAAAGGGGGTTAATGTACAAATGATAATCTTATTGGAAATGTTTAATTAAGAAATTGATAACCTTGTGGACAATAATAAGAGTTATTATTTTCTTTTTGGATGACATTTACTATAGTAACGAAATAATAATTACACTTTTAAGAATTAAATTATTCATTGTAATTAAATACTCTCCAGACCATCTTTGGTATTAACATTGATTTTAACCATAATATTAATATTAATGTTATAGGAAATGTTACCTTTGTATTGTTTAAAAAAAAAAAATTGTTGGGATTTTTCTAGTGAAAATTTTTGGGCATGACACTTTTTGTTTGCAATATTAAGGACACAATAATTTGCATAAGAGCAAGGCTGAAGAACTTCCATATTTTATTCATTTCTGCAAAATAGACATGTGACTTGGAAAAAAAAACCTACTTCCATAATGAGTGATGGAATGCCGAAGGGAACAAAAATGTAATCAAAACTCCATTTGGTCATAGGGGCGTCAGTGGGGTTTGAAACAATAGGACTTTCCCTAAAAACAAAACCTACAACTTGTTTCTTAAGGACCTACATCTTGTTTTTGAAGGTAAGGCTCAAGCTGCTTAAAAGGAAAAGGTTTCTGCAATCAAAATTTACTACAATAATCTTAAAAATTGATAGTCAAAATGCCCAAAGGAACAAGAATGTTGTCAAAATTATAGTTAGTCATATAGGCATCAAAGAAATTTGCACAGCTAAAATTACAACTTGTTCCCAAAAAAAATTATCTAATGGAGACACACTTTGACATAGGTCATTGGCTTGATAGTAAGGCTTAAGCCCCAAATTTGGAGATAGGAAGTTGTGCGTGAGTTTATAACCACGTAAACCCAACCAAAACTAAGTGTACTGAAAACCTTCTAGCAATACGTGGGAGGAAATCCTGAATTCAAAGCAAGAATAACCACATAAGGAACATGTACCTGTAGTCAAGTTCACATATGGTCGACATAATTCTAAAATAATCAGGTTAAGTAGAAAAAAATAGTGTTTTGAGGGTGCAAGATTTGGTAGAGGGCTGATGCAAGAAGTTGGGTACATTAAAAGCTCAAAAAGTGGAAGTGTTTTTGTTGTTTTTCATAATTTGTCACACTTCGAATGAAAATTTGAGGCACTTACACAATGAATCTTAAAAAAAGTCAGTAATATGAAATTTAACATTTTGAATCTAGTTTCCAAATACGCAAATTATTCAAATACCCAGATTATATAAATTAAATTTTGATAGGGATCTATAAAAGCCACTTTTTAAAAGTCCCTATTTTTTTTACCATACCAAGCACGTGCACGAACACCACTTTTTGACCCAAATAAAAGTATTTTTCTAATTTCTTTTGGGAAAAAAGAGCTAACAATATGAAGATTGATGTGGAATTTTTTTGTAACTTTTTGTTGAATATTTTTTTTTATTAAATTTTTATTGGCCTTACTTGTTGTTTTTAAAAATCAACGTGTATGGACAACATAATTGGACCTAAACTTTTTTTTTTTTATTGTGTAGAGAATTGTTTAAAGTTTGATGCCATATAATTTTTTTTACAAAAAAACTTAACCAAAAAAGTTGCCAAGTTCAAAACCCGATATTTCAAGTTTATGACTCAGCTTTTGCTTAGAAATTAATTAAAAAAATAGCAAACATAATCCAATATTAATAAAACTATGTAGACATCAGTTCCCTCTAAATGGGTTTTTAATTTTATAGATTGATTTAAAAAAGTCCATCAACCATATTGCCAGTTAATATCTTCTTCAATTTGCCTTTTAGTTTCTTAGGTTGTGTCAAAGGCTAAGGCTCGATTGCCAAGCCTTTCCCAAGCCTAAAACCAAGGTCAGAATTAAATTCCGTCCACATTTATGTGTTGCAAAATTTTAAAAGAAAACTTCTTACAAATTTTAACCTCGCGGGATTTTTCACTAAAAACAAAGGTAGGCAAAACACCAAAAAGGAGTAGGATTGGGAGCGGTGCTTGATGGATTTCTTGGTGTTATATATATATATATATATATAAAATTAATGTTACTTTAAGAATAGACATTTACTTTCACAAATTGCTCTAATAGGAAGTGCAAGTATGCTTTGTTCTTATTTTGATTTCTACATGGAAAAAGTGCAAAAAAGATATCTTACAACGTTAATTATCTTTATTTTTTATCCTACAATTGACTAATTCTCTTTCTGGATCAAATAGTTGTGCTTTTTAAAAATTCTAGACTTCTATATTTTTCTCACATTATGTTGGGTACTTTCAAGCCCTTCCTGTGCACCTCAAGATTTGTATATATATGTATATACAATATATACATTTGTGAAGTGTAACTCAGAAGTTTGAATCACATGTTCCTCTCCCCAGACGCCATCATTGAACATCGCCAGGCCAACAATTCCATGTGATTCATTTTTCCTTTTCAAAGATACATTATCTCCACTCGTGACTCTAAGGAAAACAAGCTATGAAGGAATACCTTCCCATCATATTCATTGATGGATTGACTTCATCATCACCTTTTAGAAGATTGTGATGTTATCTGTGGATTGCAAAAGATAAAATCTTATGTTTCATTTTATTCCAAATTTGTCAATTGCCAATATTAAAGCACTAAAAACACCTACAAACCGCCAAAAAATATGATCAATAAAGCTTGTTTTTACTTTTCTTACTTCTAGGTGATGCATCCGGGACCAGGTAGTTATTTTGTACATGTTTCTTTTTTCATTTTTCCACTATGAATTTAAGATTCTACATTTCTCTTTGAAAATACATGTGCAAGTAATACATTACATACCAACATTTGTTATTGTTGTTAAATGAAGAGTTGTTATTTTGTAATTTTATTTTCGCTTATTTAACATAATTGGTTAAGATAAACGAGTGTAAAAAAGAGAATAAATAGTGTTCAAACTTTCTTATGGAAATTAGCAAATTGCCCTAAGTTTGTTGGCATCCATGCATCATGAAATTTAGTTTGTTGTTGGGTATTTTATTATTTGACTTCACATTTTTTGAGGGTAAAAACTAAATAAATTTCCACTCAGTCTGTGTATTTTTTAAATTTGATGTTTGAAAAGTTTACCATTTTTACATACAATCAACAATTTGTTTAATATTTGACTAGTCCTCTTTAGCCATGATTGGTTGTTCCTAGGGACAACATTTGAAAATATTTGTACAAATGATTTCTTCCAAAATAAAACAAAGAGAAATAAAACTCAAATACAAACTATGCTAATATACATTCTATATGTGTGTGTGTGTGTGTGTGTACAAGGCCAAGACGCGATATTCAAAGTCTGGTAGTGTAGAAATGGGTGACCAGGCATCATGGAGAGTAGAAATGATATACGCTCTTTGTGAGGCTTTCATTGCATTTTAAATGAAATTGCAAAGGATAGATACCTGGCAACAAGGCATATGCCAGTTTTGGTTCTTGTAGCCTCGTGCATGATCAAGGATGCGGAAAGGAGAACGATTTCCATCTCGGGGACAAAGGATTTTTCATTTGGTTTTGGCCCTTATTTTAGATAGTTTGGTTGTGGGTGAGGGGATCACCCTATCAAAAGATAAGCTCAAAGCTATTCTCTCAAATTTCTCACACTAATAAAAAAAATAGAGATCTTAACTTATTGAATTGAAAGTGTCTATGTAACTCCATTGACATGTCAAAAATTATTTTGATGTAACCCCTTTAGAAATTAAAAATATCTATCAGCATAATAGAGATATATTATGTAATAAAATAACTAAACTAGTACAAAAAACTCTACAAAAAATGCATGATATCTTTGAATTGAATTTGTGCATTGCCTTGTAAAGAGCCTGCAGTTGTAATGTTGTTGCTATTAGAAGTTATCTTGAAACAAGGTATTTAAGGATGGAATATGAACAGATAACAGTGACTAGCCATTAACTTAAATTGGTCTACATTCTCTTGACACAAGGAAACTAAATTAAGCTAAACTGTGACAATAGTTGTTAGAATAGTTACAATATATGAAAAGATGCTAACCTGCATATCAATAACATTGTTGACACCAAAAGTAGGCCATGAAGACTTAAATTTATGTATATGAAATGTTATTATATTATAGATAAGTTTCCATATTTAAATGGAAATTCCTATTCACTTTAAATGGTGGGTTATAGATAAAAGCTTTGAGACCTGAGGTTTTTGAGAGAAGCTTTATGTAGAATTGTAGAGAGAAAATTGAGAGAGGGAAGCTTTGGTTTTTGGATTTGAGAGGCAAGAATAGAGGGTTTGAGTTGCCCCCTTGAATAAGAGAGGCCATTGCATGTGTTAATTATGATGTTAATTGGAAGCTTCTATTTGTGCAAATCTGAGTTATTGTTCAACTTTTACTTTTGTGTTGCATATTTATTGTATGTGTGTTCAGATATGCAGGCTTAAATCTTCACGGCAGACCAAGTATTGAACAATAAAAGCTAGATAAATATGCATACAAAATGTGAAATCTTTATGTAAGTTCAGAGAAAGGGTGGAACATTCTTCCAGTTGTGGACTTCAACCCAAAGCTCTAGGTAAGAATATTTATTTCATTAAAAAAAGCATCAAAGTGTTGGATGTGTCAAAAGTATTACAAGAGATTATGAAACCTCCACCATGATTATCATTATTTTAGAAATGATAAATTAAGGGTAGACAATGTTTGGTATGAAATGGAGAGAAAGCACAAAAAGAGTAATAGGTATAAAGAAGAGGCAAAAATATTGTCTATGGTACAACCAAAATGAAAATGACCAAAAAGACAAAGGCAATGAGGCTATGATCCTCCAAAGTGTGAATGAAACTCAGACCCTGATGCAAAATTTCTTGTTAGAGGATTGTTAAATCCTTATTAATTTGTTTTAGTCAACCTTGAGTGCATCTCAGGTGAGCATGCCCATCAAGATTGTTGCCTTTGGCAAAACAGTACACCGTTAATTTTTAACCAGCAGGGTTGTCATGCGCAGAGAGGGAACTAGTCAACAAGCATAAAAATTGACAAATGTAGGTAGAGTTTTAAGGCCTGACCCATGGAGTAAATCCATTTTTGAATTAAAGCCATTTATACAAGTGTGTGTGAATTGTAATCCTTTATCAATTCTAACAATTTTTTGAGTTTATGTTTAAAAAACATCTGATAAAAACGTCAATAAGCAAGTATCGTGCCCCAGAGGGTTCCCTTAATTTTGCGCCTTTTATTGTTCAAATTTTATAATCATAATATTCACAATGGGCACTGGTCTTGCTCTCATTTCTCCCCCCATGAGGAGGGAAGATGTGATTCTTTATGTGGAGTTTTTTTTGTTTCTTGGGACATGTTTTTCATTTCTTAGTCTAGTTTTTTTAGGTGCCATTCACTGGCTGATTTACATTATCACATTATCACATAATGAGAATGATCATTTTGAATTTATGAATCAAAAGGTGGTTTGTGTTGCGGTCAAGAGTATACACTCAATACAACAGTTTTAATCTAACACACCTAACATATATATGTATAATATACTACTTATGAAACATACCAAATAAAATTGTTAGTTTGACATCTTGTTGACCTTTATAACTGAGTAAAATTTAATCTGCTAACTGAGGTACCCTGCCTGAAATTTTTAATAAGACTACAAGGCAGTTAAAAGTAGAGGCAGATTTTCTTTCTTACTCTTATGCCAAGCAAGTGAGCCCAGTTTAACCTTCTTTACCAATCCCCTTTATTCCTATATCTTCATGTTGATCGCTCCATTTGAACAATGCATTCTTTACAAGCGCAATCTTCAAAATGATTCATGTGTTGTTCAAATGGAGCAGAGTCGGAAATGAAAATGTCAACGTTGTTGACGCCTCTACCGAGCAATAATTTCTGTGGAACTTCAACCATTCTATTAATGCTATTCCAGTCAGAAGTATTTATGCTCCCAGCCGTATTTCCTCCATTTCCTATTTGAATAGATATACTCTCAAGCAACCAGGCTTTACTTTTGCAAAATACAAAGACATTTATTAACTGCTACTCAAGTGGCTGATTTGGTATATCTTGTGTCAGTGTGAGCCAACCCTCTTTATATTACTGCCACATCTGCAGACCTGCAAATATTGGACCTATCGTGTTTATCAATATTTCAAGTTAAATGCTTACCGACTGTGTGTCTGAAAGAAGTTGGGAACAATGTAGTTGAACCAAAGTTGGGAACAATGTAATTGAACCATGGAACAAGTTATCTAGCAGTATTCTTCAGCTACCTGTTAACGTGTTGTTCAAGAGAGCAGTAGAAGACGTGAGTACAACCTTATTCTAATCGACGCCACCTTTTTTAATATGCTTCCTTTTAATTTAACTCTGATCACTGCATTATTAGAGATCCTCGAGATTGCAGTGCATAGTAATCTTAATAATAATTGTGAATATAAGCAATATAATCTCTCCCTTGATTAAAAGACGGTTGTCCGTTCATTGTTGCCTTCTTATATGTTTTGTTCTCAATAGCTGTGTAATCTTCCTCGTAAAGTTATTCATTGTCTTTGAGCTTAGCTGATTTAAACATTTATATGTGCTTTGACATTGGTGCCAAAATATGGGCAACTATAATACTCTTTTTTTAACAAAAATAAATAAATAAAGAAACTGGCTTGCATTAATTATCTCTTAATTGTAACACTGCACATCTGCATAGTTAATAAAATTAGAATATGGCACGTTGCAAATTAACACAATAAATAAATCTGTTGTATGAGCTGGTTAAATCGTTGGCAACAGTTTGATTAATCCACCAGCCAAATCTTTATCACCACTCTTTCAAAATAAATTGAAGATATAACCCTCTAATTCAGACCTGCATTGGAAATCAGACAGGAAATGTATTTGTTGAAATTTGCAACACAATAAATTAGCGGGATATAAGGTTGATTATTTTAGGCCCGACTCTCACAGTATAGGGTTCCTCAATTTAGTCTTTTTTTTTAAATAGACATTGCAATATTAAAATTAAATACAAAATACGCAAAACACTTTTTCTCACAGTATAGAGTTCCTCAAATTTAGTCTTTTTTTTTAAAATAGACATTGCAATATTAAAATTAAATACAAAATACGCAAAACACTTTCTCATTAGATATTATATGAAACTAATACCAAAACGGATGGTACTTTAATTATGATCAATGACCTTTCTTTTAGTAACCACCAAAAATAAAGTGAATAGAGGCTCCACGTTTATTTCTCTAATATAGCTTTGTTTTAAAATATATAGGTTCCATAATAATCTTTTAATGAAAGAAACCACTTTTCCTTGGTGTGGGAGAGTATATTTTAAAATAAAAATTAAATAAATTAGTTAGATAGTAATACTACTCTTTAAAGGAAGACATCTTTTTGTTATTTTTTAAATGAGATCTTTATCTTTTTCTTTAATGGAAATAAATGAAATATATAGATAATTAAATGTATTTATTTATATAAATATTTTTATATAATGAAGAATAATTTTATATATATAAGAAGTAGATTTAAAAATAATAATTATAATAAATATAGATAATATTATGAAGGGTAATATTACTCGGAATAATATTTTTTTAAAAATGTATAACAAATAAAAGTCTTTTTGTAATAATCTCATTTACGATGTTACAAAGGAAGTTAAAAGTTGGCAAACTAAAAACAAGATGTCAATATTAGTGTTTAAATATTATGATTACAAAAAAAAGGGGGTTAATGTACAAATGATAATCTTATTGGAAATGTTTAATTAAGAAATTGATAACCTTGTGGACAATAATAAGAGTTATTATTTTCTTTTCGGATGACATTTACTATAGTAACGAAATAATAATTACACTTTTAAGAATTAAATTATTCATTGTAATTAAATACTCTCCAGACCATCTTTGGTATTAACATTGATTTTAACCATAATATTAATATTAATGTTATAGGAAATGTTACCTTTGTATTGTTTAAAAAAAAAAAATTGTTGGGATTTTTCGAGTGAAAATTTTTGGGCATGACACTTTTTGTTTGCAATATTAAGACACAATAATTTGCATAAGAGCAATAAGAACTTCCATATTTTATTCATTTCTAAAAATAGATATGTGACTTGAAAAACCTACTCTATAATGAGTGATGGAATGTCAAGGGAACAAAATGTAATCAAACTCCATTTGGTCATAGGGGCCAAGGGGTTTGAAACAATAGGACTTTCCTAAAAACAAAACCCAACTTGTTTCTTAAGGACCTGCCATCTTGTTTTGAAGGTAAGGCTCAAGCCGCTTAAAGGAAAAGGTTTCTGCAATCAAAATTTACTACAATAATCTTAAAAATTGATAGTCAAAATGCCCAAAGGAACAAGAATGTTGTCAAAATTATAGTTAGTCATATAGGCATCAAAGAAATTTGCACAGCTAAAATTACAACTTGTTCCCAAAAAAAATTATCTAATGGAGACACACTTTGACATAGGTCATTGGCTTGATAGTAAGGCTTAAGCCCCAAATTTGGAGATAGGAAGTTGTGCGTGAGTTTATAACCACGTAAACCCAACCAAAACTAAGTGTACTGAAAACCTTCTAGCAATACGTGGGAGGAAATCCTGAATTCAAAGCAAGAATAACCACATAAGGAACATGTACCTGTAGTCAAGTTCACATATGGTCGACATAATTCTAAAATAATCAGGTTAAGTAGAAAAAAATAGTGTTTTGAGGGTGCAAGATTTGGTAGAGGGCTGATGCAAGAAGTTGGGTACATTAAAAGCTCAAAAAGTGGAAGTGTTTTTGTTGTTTTTCATAATTTGTCACACTTCGAATGAAAATTTGAGGCACTTACACAATGAATCTTAAAAAAAGTCAGTAATATGAAATTTAACATTTTGAATCTAGTTTCCAAATACGCAAATTATTCAAATACCCAGATTATATAAATTAAATTTTGATAGGGATCTATAAAAGCCACTTTTTAAAAGTCCCTATTTTTTTTACCATACCAAGCACGTGCACGAACACCACTTTTTGACCCAAATAAAAGTATTTTTCTAATTTCTTTTGGGAAAAAAGAGCTAACAATATGAAGATTGATGTGGAATTTTTTTGTAACTTTTTGTTGAATAGTTTTTTTATTAAATTTTTATTGGCCTTACTTGTTGTTTTTAAAAATCAACGTGTATGGACAGCATAATTGGACCTAAACTTTTTCTTTTTTTTATTGTGTAGAGAATTGTTTAAAGTTTGATGCCATATAATTTTTTTTACAAAAAAACTTAACCAAAAAAAAGTTACTAAAAAACAAAAAAAACCCGATATTTCAAGTTTAAGGACTAGTTTGCTTAGAAATTAATTAAAAAATAGCAAACATAATCCAATATTAATAAAAACTATGTAGACATCATGTTCTCTAATGGGTTTTAATTTTATAGATTGATTTAGAAAAAAAGTCCATCAACCATATTGCCAAAGTTGGACATTCTTCTTCAATTTGCCTTAGTTTTTTAGTTGCAAGTCAAAGGCTAGGGCTCGGATTGCCAAGCCTTTCCCAAGCCTAAAACCAAGGCTGCAATTAAATTTGTCCAATTTTATGTTGCAAAATTTTGAAAGAAAAATTACAGTTTTAACCTGTGATTTTTTCTACGGCAAAACAAAGGTAGGCAAACACAAAAGGAGTAGATCGGGAGTGAAAGCTTGATATTTCTTGGTGTTATATATATATATATATAATTAATGTTATTTAAGAATAGACATTTACTTTCACAAATTGCTCTAATAGGAAGTGCAAAGTATCCGTTTGTTTCATTTGATTTCTACAAGGAAAAAGTGCAAAAAGGATATCTTATGATGTTAATTTTTTTTTATTTTTTATCCTACAATTGACTAATTCTCTTTCTGGATCAAATAGTTGTGCTTTTTAAAAATTCTAGACTTTTATATTTTTCTCAAATTATGTTGGGTATTGTCAAGCCCTTCCTATGCACCTCAAGATTTGTATATATATGTATGTACAGTATATACATTTGTGTAGTGCAACTGTAAAGTTTGAATCACATGTTCCCTCTCCCCAGATCAGTCATCACAACACGTTGTGCAACAATTTATAGGTGATTCATTTTTCCTTTTCAGTATATTATCTCCACTCAGACTCTACAAAACAAGCTATGAAGCAACACTCTTCCCATCATATTCATTGGATGGGATTGACTTCATCATCACCTTAGAAGATTGCATGTTATCTGTGGGATTGTAAAAGGTAACCTATGTTTCATTTTATTCCAAATTTGTCAATTGCCAATATTGGAAGTACTAAAAAACACCTACAGCCTGCTTGCAAAAATATGATCAATAAAGTTGTTTTACTTTTCTTACTTCTAGGTGATGCATTCAGAATTGTGTAGTTATTTTGTATATGTTTCTTTTTCATTTTTCCACTATGAATTTAAGATTCTGCATTTCTTTGAAAATACATGTGCAAGTAATACATTACATACCAACATTTGTTATTGTTGTTAAATGAAGAGTTGTTATTTTGTAATTTTATTTTCGCTTATTTAACATAATTGGTTAAGATAAACGAGTGTAAAAAAGAGAATAAATAGTGTTCAAACTTTCTTATGGAAATTAGCAAATTGCCCTAAGTTTGTTGGCATCCATGCATCATGAAATTTAGTTTGTTGTTGGGTATTTTATTATTTGACTTCACATTTTTTGAGGGTAAAAACTAAATAAATTTTCACTCAGTCTGTGTATTTTTTAAATTTGATGTTTGAAAAGTTTACCATTTTTACATACAATCAACAATTTGTTTAATATTTGACTAGTCCTCTTTAGCCATGATTGGTTGTTCCTAGGGACAACATTTGAAAATATTTGCATAAATGATTTCTTCAAAATAAACAAAGAGAAATAAAACTCAAATACAACTATATATAAGAATATATTCTTTTATATGTGTGTGTGTGTGTGTGCGCGCGCGCACGCGCATATTCAAAGTCTAGTAGTGTAGAAATGGGTGACCAGGTGTCATGGAGAGTATAAATGATATACGCCCTTTGTGAGGCTTTCATTGCATTTTAAATGGAATTGTGAAGGATAAATACCTGCCAACAAGGCATATGCCAGTTTTGGTTCTTGTAGCTCAGGCATGACTGTTGACAGGAAAGGAGAACGATTTCCATTCAGATTACAAAGGATTTTTCATTTGGTTTTGGTTCTCATTTTAGATAGTTTAAGTTGTGGGTGAGGGGATCACCCTATCAAAAGATAAGCTCAAAGCTATTCTCTCAAATTTCTCACACTAATAAAAAAAATAGAGATCTTAACTTATTGAATTGAAAGTGTCTATGTAACTCCATTGACATGTCAAAAATTATTTTGATGTAACCCCTTTAGAAATTAAAAATATCTATCAGCATAATAGAGATATATTATGTAATAAAATAACTAAACTAGTATTAATTTCTTTAATCTTTCTTAATGGCTTATCCCTTGGAAAGCAAAATAAGAGTGAAGATTTAAATGAGGCGGATTATTTTTAAAGGACTATTTTCAATGGTGAGCACTTCTTTTAAAGTATCTACGAGCCCTCTAATGCAGCGATAGTATAGGGAAAAGCTAATTAGAGTAGAAAAAAAACACTTATGTATGTAACATTATAACATAATTCATCCCTCTCATGCGATAGACAAAATACACCGACAGAAGAAGACTCTCATGCGATAGACAAAATACACCAACGGAAAGACTCGACGGACATGCTGGCCAATGGTAGGTTAAACAAGAGGGACTCACATTGATGGAGTACATACAAAATTTTAAAACAAGCGATTATTTGAAAATGACCAGCAATTTTAAAAATTCAAAACGAGCAGGAGAGTTTAAAGCCGAATTTAAAAATAATCCAGCTGTTTTGGACCGCAGTTTTGCAAGCAATGGAAGACTGCGTCTACCATGGAAACGAGGAATGGCAATGGAGACATAATACATTTTCCAGCGGTTGATGGTGGCCATAGGGGAGAATGCGGAGGCTGTAGTACCTGAGTTCTGTGGCAGCGAGTATTTCCAGAGATGCATTTTTCACGCAAGCGGCATAAAACAGAGTATCCTGCCTATTTGCCATGGCCTTGGCAAGCACAATACAGAAACACAATTTTGTTGTAAGTCTTTTGCTCTCTGTGTTTTTTTCTTTGGGATGTTCTCCTATTTTTAGTTATTTGGAGTGTTCATGACTGGTAATGGGTTTAAACAGTAGCCGCTGAATTGTTAAAAACCGCCTTCAAACAAGCCGGAGGCTAAGAAGATTCCTGGAGGTCGGACTTGGCCAATGTCGATACGTGAAAGACTTCGAAGCAAACTCAACACTACTTATCCTATCAAGAAGCCTGCTCAGGAGATTCCAATCCTGCTGGGTATGAAATTTTGAATATATTTTTTTCGCCATTTTAAAAAAATTTGAATAAAACCGGGGAGGAGATAGGGGAGGGAGGTCTAGCAAGTAGCATGGGCGATGCAGGGGATTTTTATTATTTTTGTTTTTCTTGATATTTGGTGTTTTCTTTTCCCCTAAATGTGTGAAGGAGGGTAGTTGCAAAGGTTGGGAGTTTTTCACCAGAAAGAGGAGATCGACGGTTGATGAAAACTATTCTGTGGGCATTAAAGAAAGAGGGACAAATGAAGCCGAGAGCAGAGGAAAGCTGTTTGAATTCGCCAGTAACAAGTATTTACTCTCTCTTTTTATTTACAATTTTCATCTATCTGTTTCTATTTTTTTCTTTCTTGTTGAAAATCTCAAATCCCAGGACGGAGTGGGATGGGTTGACCCTCAATCTCGCCGATATTAGCTTTCCTGTATTTACAGAGTAGAGTTTACTTCAATGACTTGTGTGTTTTGTTTTCGTTGGGAAAAGCGCTTGAGAGGGGTACCAGTACTTTCATGGCTTTTCTCCGAGGTTACAACTTGCATCTTTGTTTCTGCCCTTTTTCCCTGACTTCCTCTACTTCACCGTCCTACAAGTACACACTTGACGTCTCTTCACTTAACAAAATAATGTACCCATTTCTGTGTATCACTTCTCTCAACCAAAGGGGACAAAATGAAACTGAGCAATTAGAAGAGTTTAGATTGAAGGAATTACCTATGTATAGAGACCAACATTTTCAGTATAAGTTGTTCAGTGTGGCAACAATACAGAACAAAGAGAAAGGGACGATAATGCTGGCATGAAGTTTAATGGATGTTTCTGTATCACCCCTTGATTGTGGCACAATAGACTGATCAGGCAATTAATCTATAGGAATACATTGGTCAGTCTTTTGGTATTTTTTGTTGAATACTAATGTCGCCTTATATAGCAGTTTATTTGTGCGTATGCAAATGTGAAATAGTGTGTCATCAACAGGAGAGGGATATTGCATTGAAGGGAATCAAGCCCTCTCATTCAAGATCATTGTGCTAAGAACTTTCCAAGAGGATGACCAAGCATCCCCATTCAAATGTAATCAATATTCTCTATATATTACGTCTTCATAGGAAATATATTTCTATTCAAGGGAATTAAGTTGACCCTTTTATCATGGCATCTAGATCATTGTACTCACATGGGTGTTTTTGGTCACTAAGGATTGTGCTACCATATTTTTCAAATGTTGGAAGAAACACTATAATTCATCAATATTGTTTTCAATTCATGTTCTTATACATTTTCATTATTCACAATAATTTCTACAAATCATACTTGCATGATTTTACAAATGATTACATGCTTACATCCCTAGACTACATTTAATTTTCATGTATTATGCTTCCCTCATTACAACCTTTTTTCTTTAAACTATGGATATAAACTATTGTAAGGGGGGGGGGCATATCCTATCACTAATATTTCTAACTTTAGATTTTCAAATAGTTACATGTGGTCATAGAAACTTACATTATGAGAATGTATACATAAGAAGGACACAAATGATTGCATCCTCATAGGTTCCATTACTCTATATGGACCCTATGATAATTTTCTTTGATTGTCTAAATATTTACTTTACATGTATGTGAGTATTCATTAATTTTAGATGCATGATCGTTTTATTATTCACTTCAATAATTTTTTAGAATTGCAATGCTAAAATTTGCATTCCCATGCCATTTCCATTTAGTTGTATTTCTTGTTTGAGAGGAGTACTTAAATACAAAAATGTATTGAAAAATGGCACAATTTTGTGCAAAGGTGGGTTCATTTCCCTACACTATCTACTTACCTCATTAAACATATTTATGCATCTACTCCTCATCATTCACATGCTTACACACCCTTATACAATTGATATATCCACTTGTTTATTACACCTGGGCTTATAGTTATTTTCAATTCATGTTCTTTTTACATTTTCATTTATTCATTGATATTATTTTCAATTCATGTTATACATTTTTATTATTCACAATAATTTCTATAAATCATACTTGCATGATTTTACAGATGATTTCATGCTTACATCCCTAGACTACATTTCATTTTCATGTATTATGGTTCCGTCATTACAACCTTTTTTCTATAAACTATGGATACAAACAATTTAGCCAAGAGGCATATGCTATCATAATATTTCTAATTTTAGATTTTCAAATAGTAACATGTGATCATAGAAACTCATATTATGAGAATATATACATAAGAAGAACACAAATGATTGTATCCTCATAGGCTCCATTACTCTATATGGACCCTATGATAATTTTCTTTGATTGTCTAAATATTTACTTTACTACATGTATGAGTATTAATTAATTTTAGATGCATGATCATTTTATTATTCACTTCAATAAATTTTTAGAATTGTAATGCTAAAAATTGCATTCACATCCCATTTCCATTTGGTTGTATTTCTTGTTTGAGAGTACTTAAATACACAAATGTATTGACAAATCGCACAATATTGTGCAAAGGTGGGTTTATTTCCCTACACTATATGCTTACCTCATTAAACATGTTTATGCATCTACTCCTCATCATTCACATGTTTACACACCCTTATACAATTGATACATCCACTTGTTTATTGCACCTAGGCTTGTAGTTATTTATGTGCACACATCATCCACCAATATCTAGCCCTTCACATGTCCTACGACTACTTTGTGGTCATGGACATTTCCCACCAAAAATTTAAATTTTAAGTTGACTAACATATTTAGCTAACTAAACACAAATTTACATAATGTGTTAATATGTCTTTATATTTAAAGGCACTTAATTTATTCATTTTAACACAAGGAGTTCCATGATTTGAGATCTATATTCATATACCATTTACATTTATGCATCAAAATTGGTGTACTAAAATAAATCTAGTTTTACACAAGCATTTGTATGACTGAGTAAATGACCATTACATTAGTGGGTCAACATTCTATAGTTTTGTGTTTATCATGTGATATTATGCTACTACTTTTACTTTGTAAATTCAATGCCTCAAATATTTTGTGGAATTAAAATGACTTTGTCAAGGGTTTTACCAATTTAATTTGTTTGTTAAAG
>VDFB02157928.1:0-14829 GCA_007258455.2 Sequoia sempervirens | reverse complement strand
AGCACATATCTATGTGTCCCTTTGAACATGTATTCTATTAATTTTTAATTCTTATCTTTAGTATTTGTTGACGCCAAAATTTGATGAGGTAACAGTGTCTTATGGGAAACTCAGTTTATGGGGGACCTTTTGCGCTAAACTGAGTGACCTCCAAGTTTTTAGAGAAGTCGACTTCTTCTGTAATGGGGGTTTGAAAGGGAAAAGGAAACAAATATAATAAAATAAAGTCTAACCTAAGGCGATGCGCCAATACTTAATGATAGGCATGATAAATCATAGATCTAATGGCCTGAATGGTGTTTGTAGTGTTCCAGAAAAATAGAAACTAAAAATTACAGCATAGACAATCCATTTATTGACATAAAATAATATTACATACATCCCTACTACCAAGAAGAGTCATTAGACATGGTCTAGGTCAACAACGTTGTATTCGACATATATAAAAGTTCTCAAATGAAATTTGCAGACAATAAAAGGCATAGTTTATAGTTTGATTAAATAGCATGAAAAAATAGAAAGGCTAAACAATTGGCACATTCTAAGAGTTTTTGCAATAAAATAAAACAACAAAAAGGCCTAGCATCTTTAACAGAAAATGAGTGTTTCTCCCAAGTTCTGGACCCCTTTCTCACAACAGAGAAAAGTATATCTAGCAAGAAAAACCCCCACCGCTTTGGAGAGCAGCAACAGAAAAGATTTTGCAATCCCCTGGCAATGATGCAAGAATTAGAATATTCTCAAAGTCGTTGCAAAAAAATCGATCTGGAACCAAGCATCCGATCACTCTAAGCATAGGTGCATCCTCTGCAAATGATGGTGGTGGTCTCAAGAAGGCCTAATCAGACAAGTGTCACCATCTTGGGGGAATGATTATGACACACAGTGGCCAATAGCATCATTAGGCTCGTCTGGTCTATATCGCCTGAATATGAGATTCGCTGGCTAGGTGCGTGGCAGCCTTTTGCTGCCCGTATGAACCTCTCTCTTTTGCTGCTGAGGACTTGCATTAATGCTACACGTGTCGAATGGGAAAAGCACTTCATCAATAATGGAGGGAACGATCACTAACCGGGCACAAAAGAGACACATTTTAGCATTTCACTGCCCATGGTCATTACTTCATCTCTATGCTGAAAGAATTGCAAAATAGTAGACACGTAGCAGGAGTACACCACAGATAGTGACTCTAGGGCACGCCAAAACCTTTTTGGAATAAGGGCTTCGTGGCACCCAAGCAGAGCCTAATGAGACAGTAAGAAAGCATGATCAAAAGTATCCTACACCTACGACATGTGGAAGCATAGCAGAGCTTTCTGGGATGCGAAAGGAATGCAAAGACTCAGGGTTGCAAGGAGTAGACATGTGGAGTGGGAGAGTAGAACCTAGATAAAAGGCCGAGTCGATTACTTGTGAGGCACAGGTCGAAGCATAAAGGAAAATACACCCAAAGGGAGCTAGTTAAAATTTTATTAACAACTTTTGGCGACTATCAGGGGTGTTTCAACTAAGGAACAGAGAACCCAAAATTTCTCTAGTTTACAGGCCAGAGTGCCATTTCATTAGATAATGGAGTTAGATATTGGAAAGAGCCACCTGTGGGTGACCATTCATCCTCAGATGGCTTCACCATGTTGCACAAATTCTCTTGCACTCCACTTAGATCAATAGTTTCTTTGTGAGGCAGAGCATTGGGTAAACTGACCCTTGCTTCACAATGAAATAGTAGTTGTGCAAGAGAATGAATCACTCCCTCAATTTCAGTCACCGTGGGAGGATGACTTAAATCCCTGAAAGCCTCCAAATCGTTTTCCTTCTCTTCTATCTTTTCTGTAATTTGCTTGGCCATGGAAATAGAGCCATTTTCGAGGAACAAGGATGAAAAATCCATCCTGTTTAACTCGTAGAAACTCTCACGTATGTTGTCTAGTGTCTTGATTAGAGTAGCCACAGCTGCTTTAGTAAGCTAGAAGGTGGAGTGGCAATGGACAAACTTATTTATCATTTGAGCAGCAGCATCCCGATCTTCAATACCCCCTTTGCCGAGGTTTGCATCAGAGACCGAGTATAGCTTGGTGAGCAGATATTTTGCTTCTAGAACCTTCTCCAAGATGAACTGTGGGAACTGCTCAATCGTATCATGAGCCTCCTAGCTCAACTTCGATGCCTTAAGGTTACCTTAGAATAGTGGTTTACACTTTCTAAGAGGAAGGAAAATTCAGATTTTTTCCATTCCTCAAATCAAATGGGTTCAGCTGAACCAAATGGTTAGACCGAACCATTTCATTGGTTTGGTCGAACCATTGGGTTCGGCCGAACCCATGAATGCCCAAATTAAAAATTAATATTCAAGTGGGTTCGGTTGAACCTGGGTTAGACCGAACCCCTTTAGTATGACAAAAATAAAAAAAAATGTTTCATTTTCATACTTTTACTGTGTTCTTTTACCAGTCATAGTCTCCCTAGTGCGCGCAGTGAACAGAGTTCATGACGGCAACCAAACAAGGTTTCTCTCACTGGCGAAAGAAAATTTTCATTCCTCTCTTCAAATTTTATCATTCCAGTTTGCATATCGACCACTATTGAGCACGAGGTATTTAAAATTCAATTTTTTTAGAGTTCAAAATGCATGTATTTGTTTAATTTTGAAACCCTAAATGCAAATTTTTTAAAATTTGTTGAATTCAAATTGCACTTGTTTGAAAGTTTTTAAAGCATTTTCAATATAGTATTTTGCTTCCCTGTTTTGCATATATTTTTGTCTTGTTAAACACCTTTCAAGAGAAAAATGAATATCAAAACTATCAACTATCTGTTAGGGGATGAGAGGTCTATAATTCAAAACTACACCCATTGAACTTGCATTTATATTTGGCATGTATTTTAACTTGTTCAATTTTTTTAAATCAACCCAAGGGTTTGAGTAAGGAAAAATGAGTTTCCTCCCAAAGTTAGTGCAAAAAAACATTATAATGGCTCTCAACATAGTCTAAAAAATGGAGATAAATAAATTCCTAAATACTAGAAGTGTAGGGGTCAAGGTCACAAAATAATTTTAAAACTACAAATTTAGGGTCAAACTTGTAGATGAAAATGTAAATTTCATACATGTAGGAGTGAACCATGAAAGTCATAGGTTGGTTTGTTAAGGTGTCATAATATTAAATCTTATAAAAAATCAAGAATCATATCATTGATTATGTACATTACAATAAAATATCTCCATATAACAAATGAGGCTAAAAACCCTAACCTTCTTTGTCAATTCTATAGTGTGCTTGCTACATGAGTAATTTTTTTTATGAAAACCATGTTTAGGAATGAAAATATCCAATCCCTTATGCTTCTAAACTAAATTTTGCAATGCTTATGGTTCTTTTGGCCTTATAGATTCTTGAATCATTTTTATAATATAAACCTACATATTTATAAAGGGTGCTGTCGTAATAGTGGTTTACAATTCCTGAGAGGAACGAATTTTAGCTGAAATCACATATTTTTAGAAAATATAATGATTTAAGCCTTAAAAAGTTCCATTTTAAGGATTCCAATTGAAGAGGGTTTGATCAAATCACCTTAGATCAAACCCCCTTGGATAGAACCTCGCTAGTTTTAAACCATACCTATAAATGCGCCTCCTTTACACCTATCAAAATGCTGATAAAAAATCACTTTTGATTTAGCTTTTGGGGGATCAAATGAATTCATTTAAAATTTATTTCAAATGATTATGGTATTCCTCAGAACAATCTATCCAATGAATATAATTTTAATATGTTTTGGTTTTGTTATGTATTTGTTTTTTTAAGTTTTATTAAACATAGGTTTTTCATCGAAAATGAATTTATTTGTTCTTCACATGTGGAAAATTAGAACATTATCAAAAAAAAAAATTGAAAAATGTCAGTGCACCAAATATTGAAGTCCTTGATCTAACAAAAAAAATAAAATAAAATTTTCACATATACAAAAAAAGCATGGTTATATAGTCACACAGGTCCCAATCAGAATTCGTTTGACTTTGAAACTCGATTAAGGAAAAAATATTCAATAAAAAACTATCTAACCAAGTGGAAGCACTAGATATTAGAGTTAAAAATCTAAATTTGAAAGAATTAGAATTTATCCTTCATGGAAAAAAAAGTTGTGTTATACTAAGTAAAAGGCCACTTTTTAAAAATGTTGTTTTCTCAAAAAATCTATTTTCGGGAGATGGAAAAGAAGTGCACTTGATTCTGGGCACTTGAAAAAAATATTTTTATAATCTACGCATAAAATTTGATGAGACTCTTAGTTACCCATCTTTAAATTTCACAAATTAGCCGCTTATAGGTGCCTCGAATGTGAAGATTTAGTTAAAAATAATAATTTCAGTGTCCGCCTCATTAAAAATTGTAAACCACTATTATGGGATCACCCATAACCTACTTTGGCTCTAATAATTGTAAACCTTTAGGAATTGTAAATTATTGCATCTTGTCTTGATTTTCCCACCATTGTTATTCCTTTTGAAATTTTTACAAATTAGGCAAAGAATCCTTGCACTTATATAGAGGATCCTTATGTATGTTCTTAAAATTATTTAAGGTTAAATGACTTAATATAAAATAAAGGCATATACGGATCTCTTGCAATTGTAACTTCTTTACTAGTGTTCAAACATATTTGATACCTTGATGGCATGACATAGATGATGTTGCTTGATATTGCTTTATCCATGGATACCCAAGTAAAATATGAGATACATCTAAAGAAGAAATAATATGACATAGAATAAGAACTTCCCTCATCTTTTAGACCAAAAAATTAAGGTAAAATAATGTATCCTATAGTTTCAATCAACATATCATTAGTCAATTTTAAATAAATCCTCAAATATTCTTGTTGGATAAAATGATGATAAAACAAAAATTATTCAATGCATACATTTTATTGGTGAGTAAGATCAATAAACATGCCTCACATGGTTCATGATCCACACAAAACCAAAGGACCATTATAATTATTTGCAATATCTCACAATGTGAAAAAGGTGCTCTAAAAATTAGCGCTACCTAAATCAGAAATTGACTTGTCATAAAGTGGGTGGGTAGCTTAGTGGTGAGATTTGCATCCTAACTAGTTCATGGAAATTTCAATATTGGTATTAGAGCCAAGCTAGGTATTTGATCTATGTTGTATAGCTCAAGGGAGTGTGTTGGAGAAATGATACACAGCTAAGCCATAAAAAGACTCATCACAATGTGAGCATTAGCTCGGTAGTAGAGCATGCTAACACCAAATGGGAGGTCCTAAGTTTGAATACTGGTTAGTCCATAGAATTTTTTATAAAATTCAATCACTAGTACATAAGAAGAAGAATAAGTACCCTTATAATTTTTATTAATACCAACAAATTATCATTCCTCACATACATAGGTGAATCAATGATTTCAAGCTCATCAACATGTATATGTACCTCAATCTCATGACCCTCATATAAAACGATTTTATTAGATTTATTTAGTGTAAAATATTTAAATTTTCATTAGGAGGAACAGTTGAATGATTGACCCCAATATTAACCTCCTCAACCTAATTTTTTTTATCAATCAAATCCTTAATCAATTATTCCTTAATCCCATAAAATGTTGAGTATAATTACTATTAACTCTACAATTTAATAACAAAATTCTTTCTCATTATATCTTTTGGGAATAACTTTAGATTTATCTAATGGCCTAATAGGAGGAAGTGTAATCATGCAAGAACTAAGTAAATTTTGAAGCACATGTTTTACAAAGGAAAAAGGTGGAGGCTTTAGAGTCATAATTATATTAGAAACATTTATAATGTATAGTTTGTACAATGGTCATTTCCATTATTTTTTACTATCCTTTTGGAAATAATTTTTCTTTTCAAATTTACAAGGGTAGGATGATGTAGATGAAGCATTAGAAGATCCATAATTAAGTGTGGTAGCCTCTAACAACTTTAGTTCTTAACATTCATCTCACTTGCACATGCAAACGTTAAGAATGTATATACTTTGTAGATCCTTGTTTACAGTCAAAAAATCTAAAATAATAAACTTCAATCCAACATTCCCAATATTTGCATTGACCAATTTCAATATTAAAAAATAGACCCAAATGGAAGGTAATACTATTAAATTTCATGGGAAGAACTTAGCCAATGACTTATCATCATACACAAAATCCAAATATGTAGCATTAAAGAACCTTGAATGTGTCATGAGATCTCCTTTAACATTGTGCATCTCAAATCTAGGATCCAAAAATCCAACAAAAAATGGATATGTAAAATTTTCAATAGAAATTGAATTGTGTTTGATTTTTATATGTATGTCTTTTTTTGTTTCCATTAGGTAAGGAATCAACACTACTTTTCATCTCAACAAGCCTTTAAACATTAATGTCAAGGGTAGATAGAGGCACACTAGGATTAAGGACATGAATGAAAGTGGCAAGATGAGAAATGGAAGGTGGTGTATAAATTTGTCGTGACATAATAAATGAGTGTGGAGTGACAAAGACTTGTGTAGGAATATCAAAGTGAGGGGAACATGGGAAGTGTAAACAAAACTAATGAGAACTAATGTGGAGATAAGAGAACTATGTGCATCATAATAAGTAAGCATGAGATGAGATCTAGGAAAAAGGAGAGGATAAATTTGGGGAGATTTGGTGGAAGGAGAAACGTATAAGATAGATAGGAGTAAACAACAAGGAGGAATACATGAAGAAGAAATTGATGGAGGTGGAAAAATGGCACATCACTCAAAGGGATTGTTGATTTTTATCCTTTTACCATTTAACTTTAATTTCTTTCCACATGGCTTATTAATCAACATAGTATATGAAGGAGATCAATCATTGTGTAATTAGGATTATTACTAGCCAAATTTGCAAGATCCAAAAGAAAGGTCAGATGCATCAAAGCTATATCTTGATTCCCATTTTCTCAACAAGGGCCTCATGGTCAAATGATTCTTCTCCATTATGATAAATTTAGTATCATGCATATTCCCAATCATACCAATTTTAGCTTGATTCACAACCATGGTGGGATTGAACTATGACTTCTTATAGTTAGGCAAAGAGGATGATTTTGGTATTAGAAGGAAATAAGGATCAAACAATGTTTAGATTTGATTAAGAAATTAGAAAATGAGAAAGCACTTAAATCTAAAAACTAAATAAGATTCAAGAAAACCTTTAGACTACTTGGGTATCAAAGAATGATTTACATAATAAAAAGTTGAAAATCTACAAATAGAAATACCAATTTACAAAAACAAGAATAATCGTTATGGTAATAGAAATATGAGAAAATGCTTCCTCTAAAAAAACATAACATTAAGTACAAAAACATGATTCAAGTACCAACACATTCAAGTACCAAAACATTAAGTATGATGATTGGGATGAAAGGATCAACTTGGGGAGGATTATTATAACATCATTAGTTGGAATTTTTTAATTTTATCTCTTTGTGTTCCGTGTTGTTTTTAATGTTTTTAATTAGAGTGCGAATGATGTTAATATACATTTAATGATGCATTTTGAAATTTATTTAGTAAAGGTCTCATTTTGTACATCTTTAGTAATTGTATAAAAATTTGGAATTTTTTGGTTAATATCTTATTGGAAAACCATTCATTGAAATTTTTTGAAGCCTACAACCGAATGGTTTGTGATGACCTCTTGCCTTCAAGAATTTCTATTATGCTCATCAATTTCAAACCATTTTGGGGTTCTTGAATTTTTTTAAATTTTAACAAACTCATTACAAAAAGATGGATTTTGAATTTTTTTCTTTTTTCACATTTAGGTTCTCTATTCTTATAATTTGGAGACACATTGAGTTTCATTGGTTCATGTGAGATATTTATATAATAAGTATAAATAAAGCTCAAACTTTATTAGATTTGAATGCTAATATGACATATTTATTTTCCTTTCCAATCTATAATTTTTTTGATGTTCTCAAGGCTATATAATTGAAGTTCATTTATGTTAACAACTATTAGATTAAATATTTTTATCCCCAATTATTTTCAATGATTTTATACTTTAATCTTTTGTATTCTTATTCTTTCTTCATCGCTTCATTTAAAATTTAAACCATTTAGATGCTATGTTATAGATTATAGTTGTCTTCCAATTCCTTTTAAATCAAGTTAATAGTATGAAAATATTATTACGAGTAGATGAATATTATGTTATATTTTTAGATTTGTATTCTTTATCTAGATATTATTTACCAAAGTCTCATTTTTTTTTAGGTGTACTATATATATATATATATATATATATATATATATCATGGAAAATGTAGATCATGTTCCACCTATGCTAGATTCTTTGTTTGCAAATAATAGTAATGAGATAAAAAAATTAAGAGATTCATTAGCACAGGGTGCAAACCCGGGGATATATAGTGAACCATGCATCTTAATATTGCATAGTCTAGAAAAACTAAAAGATGAACTTGAGAGGACTAGTGCATATTCCCCAGACAGAGTGACTATTATTCTTTCCCACATGTGGGAAGAAGTACATGGTGATGTTCCCCGTAAACAAATACAAGATAGTGTCACCAAAGAAATGATAAAAGCCACTTGTTTTCCATTTTATCAAAATGTGCGTAAGGTTAGGGGATACCAGGTCACTAGATGTGTTGATCATGCTATGGCCTCATTGATCTACCCACGATTTCAGCACATGGTCTATACCCAAACAATGACCAAAATCCATTATATTTTGTTCAACAGTTGTATGTCGAGGTCCATTTGGGCCTCAAAGTCAACTACCTGGACATTCCACCATATGATGGCCAAGGGCGTGGCAGGATTGCTGATAGGCCCACCTATCATCAGGGTATAGACCAATTTCAATGTTTAGGTATTGGCTGGTGATAGGTCTCATGCTCTCACCACCTCTAGCCCCCATAGCGTATGAGGTTGTTGTTGCTTCCCAAAAGGAAGCAATTGACACTATAGGTGACATTGTGGCTGCCACCACTAGGATATCTGATGATCGTGTAGGTCAATATTTGATATCTAGACATTCCCGATCCACACCATTTTCAGCACAGTGGACCACCATGGATCCTTTTACAATGACCGACATCCCTACTCCTACATAGCTTGTTGCACTTACAGGAGATATGGCACGCATGACTCTACATTGTTTGGCTGAGGACCTGTTGGAGGCATATGCCCACATTGCATCAGACAATGGGATCAGTATAGAGCATGTTAGAGATCATTTGAGACATAGAGGTTGTTCCAGTTCTAGGATCCCATCACTCTCAGCCGACCACTAGTTCGCATCAAAATCCACCTACAGTTCATACGGTAGCTGCATAGACTATGGGTTTTACTGATATGTTGATTGGTTCTGGTTCATCATCACCGGTGCCATCTCACCTTCATAGTCCTCTACATTCATCATTTATGGCACGACATGGGATAGATCAGATGGATGCAGATATTGATTCGTCGCTTGATCGTTTGGTCCATATGGTGGAGGTGAATGTTTAAGAGGACTTAGGTCATCCGATATCAGATGATGTGCATGTATGTGTGCATGTGCATGTTTCAATTCTTTTTTCATTATTTTTAAATTTCTTTTTAACTAGATATTCATGTAAATTGATATATATGTGTATATATATTGTTACAGGTGGACATACCTCATATCACTCCTAGCCTTGGTCCAGATCGTGTGCATGATCGATGTGACTCTGTGGATGAATATGCTATCAGTGGACATGTAAGTTTTCATAAAATATATATTTGTGTATGCATAGATAAATACAAGTTGTAGATTGATATTTAAAAATACAAGTTCATTTAAAAATAACTTTAATAAAATTTATTTAATAAAAATTATATGAAAATTTAACACATCTTGTACACAATTTTATTTGCAGGGCTCAACACATCCATCAGAGTAGGACCGTTCTCATTCAGATGGCCATTCGTCTAAGAGTAGACATTCATATTAGGCCATGCATTCTAGATTTATGATCTTTATCACATGTGTATTTGATTATATGATGATCTTTAAAATAGTATTTGATATTTGATGATCTCTAACTTACACTTTCTTATATGATATACATGCATTTGCTTATTTTTTGATCTTTAGTATTTGACATTAGAAGATCTTTAATTTACATTTTGATTTTACGATATATGTACATATATTTTCTTATATGATATATACATACATTTGCCTCTTTGCTTATAATATGTGCTATGTTTATATGTATTGAATCCCTTTACATATATGTACATGTGTTTTCTTATGGTTTAAACATGTTTACACATAATATATGTATGCATTTGTTTTAAATATTCAATATACATACATGTTTTCTTATTTTATGATCTCTTACAACTTACATTTCCTTATATTCAATATACATTTGATCTCTAGTAGAATTTTAAGGAAATCAATGCCATTTTATAATTAAGTTCATTCTTGTTGATCACAATAAATATTTTTTTTTAAATGACTTAAGCAACATGAACCATTGAGTTGAGAACAAGATATAATCTTTTTGACAAGTAACTTGAAATTCAATTCAAATTATATTGAGCTATTATAAGTTTTTTACAAGTAACTTGAAATTCAATTCAAATATTTAATTAAGAAAATTTAATTCAAATTATACCTCTATTATACATTTTTGACAACTAACTTGAAATTCAATTCAAATATAATTAAGAAAATTCAATTCAAATTATACCTCTAATATTTATACATTAGATATGTTGTGCATACCTATGAATTAAATAACAACAAACTCCACAAAGAAATAACATGTTTGTTTACTACTTGATTCATTTAAACTAGGATCTAGTTATTCCATGTACACTTGAATAATTTTCATTCACTTGGAGCGCAGATTTTGGAGAAGTTTTTGCACATTTATCAAGGAGGAAAATATTGGAGCTCGACAACTTTTCATTTTTATCAATCAAGGAAAAATCTGGAGGATAATTTAATTAAGTTGGTAGAGGAATTGTTTAGAGTCATCTTTAAGTTGAAGAAGAAAATGGGACAACAAAGAAAAAGAAAAAATGCATCTCAACAAAAATTGTCAAAAGAAGAAGAACAAAAGAGGCGTGATCAAAACTTGGAAAATTATCATGGAAAAAAAACAAGGTACATGCTTGTTTCTTCTCTCTCTCACTCTCAAGTGTGTGTTTAGTACTTTTACCTTGAAGGTTTCTAACCATCATTGCTCTTGAATGACTATAAATACTTTTAAATATCCTCAAGTCATCTTGGTAATGCAAGTTGCAATGTTTATATGATCCTTGACTCCAATTCCTTAAGCCAATTCTTTTTGTTTCAATATTTACAGTGTTTTGTGTCTTTCATATTTTATTTTCATCACTTCAATGTTCTCAAATTATTTTTATGTTTTATGCTCTAGGGATTCCTCGAGCAGGAGTCGAGCCAAATCTATATATTGGATCAAACGAATCCGTTGAAGAACACATGGACCTTGAAGTTAGAGAGGAGACCCAAGTTCCAACAATGCTTGTTGGAGAGGGGTCAAGATCACTTCCTTCTACTGGTATGGATGAGCATATAAAACTAGCACAAACTTCTCTCACTTATAGCTCATCATGTTTTATCAATTTGTTTGCTTGCATACATAAACTTCACTTATATATTTAACATCATCTCTCACTTATGTTTGCAAAATATTTTGTTACACATGTGTAGGAAGGGCTCAATAAGCGTGAAGTTTCATGCTCAAGTCGTAGCCAAATGTAGACATTGGATCAAATGAATCACCAAGAATGCATGGTCTCAAGATAGGGAGGAGGCAATGTTGAAACAACAATGCATGTTGGAGAGGGGTTGGGATCACTTCCTCCTACTCTAGGTATGGATGAGCCTATAAAACTAGTTGAGAAGGTGGGTAAAAAAATTTCTCATAGAAATTTAGATCATTTACTTGAAATGGATATGGAGAAACTCAAATATTATGCCAACCAGCCTTATAATAAGAGAAAGAGGTCAATGACTAAATCTGTAAATGGAATGATCAATCATCATTTCAATCATCTTGATACACTTGAAAAATCCCAATTGTTATTACATTTACTTCTTCGTGATGAGCTCAAAGAGTCATTACAATTGTTGGGTGTACATTCATCATCAAATAAGAAGAAACACATGGGATTACAAAAGGATATTGGTCAAAATGTTAAAAAGGGTTTAGATTCCATTGGGAAAGGATCTCTAACTGTGGATAAGGCCACTACAAGAAGGGTGATGTTGACATCTATTGTACATCAAGATATAGCAAGAAAAAGAAAAATGTCAGCACTTTCAACTGAAATTGGTTATAGTAGAACCACATTGATAAATATGGAGAAAAAGAGAAAAGTTTGGATGAGAGCTTAGAAGGAAATTGGACAATTATGTGTAGAGTTCCCTGTTCTAACAAGATTGAAGATGTTGTTAGGAACTTGGTCTCAGGTTTTTGACATGATTAGACTCATCCATCATCAAATACTAGAGATGTTATGAGACACATGATTGGACCTAGTATTTATGAAAATCATATCAAACATTGGCCAGACATAACACAATTTGAGATGTATATGAACTTTTGTAATGCATATCCTCATATAAAGATTGGGAAAACAATGTTTCAAAGGTTAAAGCCATATTATGTGAAGATAAACAAGTTTTTGAAACTTGTTGTTATCAAGTATCATATTGAATTTGATCTCTACTATCGCGTTTCAAAGATGAGAGAAGAAAGATGTGGGTTTCAAAACAACCTCCTAAATAGCAAGTTTGTTCATAAAGTCTATATTATGTGATCAAGGAAATGGACCTCAAATAAATTGTGGCAAAAGGAATTTAGAGACATGTGGAAATTTGGCTAAATTTCCTTCAAGAACTGGAGGATACTGACCTATCAAAGACAGTAAATTGCAAGAGGTAAGTACTATTTTTAGAGAGTTTATTTATTTCAATTCTCATAGATCAAGTTATTTGGATTCTCTTTGATGTAATGTTTCATTGATCAAGTGTGGTTTATTAGTTATTCACATATTTTACCGACACAGGTACAAGTATGTAAAGTTGCAAACAAATTTTGGGAAAGAATCCACAAGGTTGATCTATGTAGAAGAGGAGATTCCCATTGGAAAATTTATGGAAGATTTTCGAAAATTGATATGACCATACATACATCATTCATGTTTTGCTAAGTGTCAAGCACAAAAATTCCAAACATTGAGAGATACTTTCCCACATGGAATAATTCTATCAGTAGTTGACTTTGTAGAAAATTACTCCTTTGTACATCAAAAGGAGATTCAATCATGGTATTACTTTTCAAAGCAGATCACTATTATGGTTCATGTGTGTTATCGACATGCACAATCAGAATTGGATGGTGTTGAGAGTATAGATGAAGAATGAGTCATTAAAAAAGAATATCACTTTTATATTAGTGATGATAAAGAGCATGACACACTTTTGTCCAACATTGTTTTACAATATTTTTTGAGAATTTGAGAAGTACCAAGGCCAAATTTTAGTAATTTCACTGTATGGTCGCATCGGATGAAGTACAATTCAAATCTTCAACACCATTCTATGCACTTTGTAGATATCATAAAATCTACAAAATACCATGTTTGGAGTTTTTTTGAGAGTGGTCATGGAAAGGGTGAGCATGATGGAGCAGGAGCTTGCATCAAACGACTTTAAGAAAGCATAAAATGATTTATCCAGAAGATCATCTAGACAATGCACATGATGTTGTTGAATGGTGCAAGAAACACTTTGGATCAAATGTGGTCGATACATCTTCAAGAACAAACCGACACATTCCACATAGAGTGTTTTGGGAGATATCGGGTATGTATAAATTACATTAAATCAAAAATTTGAATTTTTTAAATTTAAAATATATATACATATTTGTTCACATATTTTTGTTGTACATATGTATCTAGGGCGTGATAGAAGATCGATGCATGGATGCAAGAGGGTAGAAAACAAGATCTTTTGCATTGTGTTAGGAGTTCAAATAGTCGCCATGGATGGATATTAGACACAAGGGATTACTCTTGTTTTTGCACTGAGTGCATTGAGGGAAACTCTGATTATGCATGCAACAATCAAGAACTTGGATATGTTGCTAAATGGGATATAGTGCCACTACTTGTTTTAGAAACATATGATGAAGACGAGGAAGAAAGATTTGAAGACATTCCTTTGATTTCAATTGATTATGACCATATTTTAGGATTGGTTAGAAAAGGTACATGTGTAAGTTTTCAATAATTTAAATTTTATTATATATATCTAGTTAACGATTTAGAGACATTTCTAATTTTTTTAGATTTTTTTTGTGTAAATTTGGTGTATAGGAGATGATTTTGCAGTCATAGCAGAGCCTAAAAACATCGAAGGTGTTAGCTATTATTTATTGCGTTGCACAGAAGAGAGGAATAAGCTAATAGAACCTAAAACAAGTGATGGAATGTTATTTCCCATGGGTGAGTTTGAATTTAAAATTTTATATATGTACATTGTATTCACATGTGCACATTACATTATAAACATTAAATATATATTGTACAAACCTTGTGCACGAAAATATTGCACAGATGTTCATATGTCTTACCTTAGGTTCATGTTTACCATGTAGGTTCTGTTGTAGTACAAGGGACATATCTAAAGCAAGTCAAATTTTCTTAGCATGTGATTCATTTTGTTGACTATCAACCTGATAACAAGGTATATCAACATAGTCACTTAATAATTGCTGCCA
>VDFB02157927.1:0-11360 GCA_007258455.2 Sequoia sempervirens | reverse complement strand
CATCTTTGAAGTTCCCCACCATGTCTCCATTCATACCTTCCCCTTCTAATCCATTATTTATTTTGGTAGATTTTTTTTTCCTACTAATGATGAATTTTCTTCTAGTATTCCTATTGATTTGCTCACTAATTTGTTATTTGTTACCAAAACCATGCTCCCTGTATGTTATTCTTGTTCAATGATTTTTTAATCTCATATTTTATCCACCATCTTATTTGACTTCTTCTACAATTTTTGCTCTCATATATTTCCTTATCTCTTCATTTATCCATCCCCCATGTAGGCTTCTTCTCCTATCACACATTATGCCTAATCTTAATGTTGAAATAGGGGTGTCTTGCGAAAATAAAAACATTAATTTTTAAAAATTTATTAAAGAATATATTAAATTTATATTGAATACTTCTTCATTCGATTATATATGGGCTGATAAACATAATTTAAATATGCCATAACTAACCTTTGTCATCCTTACATATCCCTAGCTATAAAATTTAGTTAAACTTGATTTCCATCCCTTACATCTTATTAGGGTTTCAAATTTGAAGTTATCATTTTATTATGTATAACTTTTGACCAAGAAGTTCATATAGTATGTTGATGCCCTTCTAGATAGGTGTGAAGCATTCAATCAATGCTATCAAATTGTTAACCTAGTTATAACCATTAAATTGGATTTAGATAACCTTGTTGTCGCTTAAAATTTAGTCTTAACACCTTGTTTTTGATACCTGAATTCTTTAGTTAGTACATTACAGGCCAATATGTTGATAGCCACTTGTTTTCTCCCAATCCCTTACAATCAAGTCTAGAAAAATTAAAATAGGGTTTAGTCAAAGACTAGTAAACCCATAAGAAGAAATGGTGTTGTATGATTTAGATAAGGAAATGTTGTTCCAAAATATTTAATTATACTTAATAAAATTCAATCTATTATCTTCAAATACTATTATGACAGATGTTAGTATGGTTATGAGGTGGTTTTCTTCACTTTTAATAATGGACATAATTAACTTAGTATGGACATTTTACCAAGTATGTTATATCAAGTATGGAGATTTTGAATGAAATGTTGACATTATTTTTTGTCTATCTAATGGATGTTAGTTGGCTTTTTTATCATGGACGTGGTTGTATAATACCTCCTAATGAAACATTTTCCTACCAAGACATGTTTTGGGATACATATACCCTTCAAGGCTCATAGTTATTTTTGGCTTAGATTAAGGTTGATAGCTTCAAAGACTTCATCAAGGGAGATGGCCGGAGGGATTCCTACCTACCCAAATTCTAAAAAAATCATACAAAGAAAATCCCTCTTAATTATAATACAAAAATGAGGATGAATAGATTATTGGAATACACAATGTAATAATAACTAGTTAACTACAAATGTTCATAGTTACAATTGTGAAATCCATTAATGATAGAATCATTGGTTTAGAATAACTATTTTTTGGGGGAGAACAACAAAAAAATTATTGATCAAGAGAGTTTTTTACATACACTTCAAGTATTTCCAAATGGAATAGCCATTAGAACAATCCACACATGACAAATCCATTGTAGGTACTTGCAATACTGCCACTCAAAACCAAAAAAGAGTAAGATAAGACTATCAACAAACCCATACATTCACCTTCCCAACCTCCAACTACTAATCAATCTAGTCATTTTGAATAAGTTGAAATAAGTGATGGATCACATGTCCCGATTCAACCCATTCCTTTCAATGATATTTCAATTATCATTACCCTCTAAGGCCCATTTTGCTAGATAGTTAGCCACTTTGTTCCATTCTTTAGGAATGTGAACAAAATATATCATCTAAAAATTAGGAGAAACTAGAAGAATTTTCTTAACTTGAGATAGTTTCCATGAAGCATCTTCCAAGTTCTCTTTGTTCAACAAAGAGACAAAAATCAAAGAATTTGTGCACACACAATCTTCAACTAATTGAGCATGCATGTCCTTTCCACAACCTTAAGAATTTCCCAAACCTCCATTAAATTGTTGGTTTTCACCCCCACATCTAGGTAGAAAAAATAATTGAACAAAACCATTATAGTCTCTACCAATTTCTCTAATCCTAGTAGGACCAATATTTTCACAAACTAAGCCACCTGTGTTAATTTTCAAAAAGTTGCTAGGAGGTCGTGACCACTTTCTAGACCTATCCACTTTCCTAGAAGGAATCCCTCTATGACTTGACCTACCAAGGAGGGAACCTAGAGGTGTCAGAATATTGTCATTGATGTCAAAGGTGTGAAGATGAAGTTGCCATTCATATCAAAGAAAATGAATAAGTAATTGTCAAAGCGAATATCACATTATAGTCATTGATTTCAAAGGAAAAATGAAGTAAATCATCCAAGAAGATTGCCATTTATAGAAATAGTACAATGGACTATGGTGATAAGTTAAATTACATTGAGAAGGTGGAATATGTGGACTATAGTGCAAAGATTTTGATTGAATTATATTCCAAAATGAATATTGAATGTGGTGTTAGCAAAAGCATTAATAAAAGGATGAATGTAAAAGTTGATGTGAGAAAAACTTGGATATCATTGTTGATACACTTTAATGATCTAGGATAAGTGACTATGATAAGAAGAGTGAACCATAGCTTACACCTAAGAAGAGGATCTCCTCTCAACATAACTACAAATAGGAGACAATTCCATGGGCATGATTTCACTTAATTATTTATTAATTCATATTACTTCAAATCTAATAGGTATGACTATAACTTTTATACTAAAAAAGAATAATTATAAAGAAGCATCGAATTAAGGAGGAATAAAGAACTTTTATTAAGCAGTGATTTCTTCATGAATGAAGACAACTAAATAGTAATCATTGATCATGTTAAAGGAGAACATGATGTAGCAATTGTTATTAAAATAATAATATGGGCAGAAAATTTCATTAAGAAAGAGCAACGTTTTTTTAATAGGTAGCACTTATATTTGTAAATGGAAAGGACATTACTTAATCACATATATAGAAGGCAATGATTTATGGGAAGTGGACTTGTTAATATGTAGTGATTGGGTGCTGGCAAGAAGTCGAGTCCACTTTTTGGCCAAAAAGTGGAAGAGTTTTTCCTGATTTTCAGAATTTGACACATTTGACCTTAAAATTTGAAGCACTTAGAGATGGAATCTTCAAAAAAGTCACTAATCATAAAATGTAGTACTCGAATTCTAGTTTCCAAATATGTAATTTATTTCAATACTCAGATTGTACAAATTGAGTTTCAATAGGCGTTTCTAAAAACCACTATTTAAAAGTCACTTTTTTATACCATACCATGCATGTGTACGACATCCATATTTTGACCTAAATTATCATATTTTTCTAAATCCTTTTGGGAAAAGATTTGTGACTCATTGGAGCTTGTTTTCGATATTTTTTTATAATTTTTTATTGAATTTTTTTGTTAAATTTTTATTAGGCATATTTGTCATTTTGAAAATCAAGAAAAATTTACATGCATAAGATGATCTAACTATCATTTTTATTTTTAAAAATGAAAAAGAATTATCCAAATTTGTTCTTGCAGTAATCCATCTGGCCAAAAATGTTATGTTGATCAAAAGTTATTAAAATACTAAAAAATTGATAATTCAATTTATGGACTAGTTACATAAAATAATTAAAATAGAAAATTAATTAAATTATTAAAAATTACATATTTGAATCGTGATTGTCTCATCTATAATGGGTTTTAATTGCAGGGACCCTCAAGTAAAAATAGGTCTTCGTGACATATGTCCAAAGTCACTATTTTCTTTTTGCGAGCACACGACCTTCTGCTTGCAGTCAACAGTCCAAAGCCTAGGTTCGGGTCCCCAAGCCATTTCTCAAACCAAAAAACAAGCCAAAAACCCACCCAAAAATTCACAATTTAAAAAATGGGATCTCGTTTTCAAATGAGATCCTGTTTCATAAAAAAACATTTTTTATGGTTCTATGAAACGGGATCCCATTTTGAAAATTATCAAAAACAGAAAGTTTCCAAAAATGGAAAGTTTTCAAAACGGGGTCTTGTTTTGAAAAATTTCCGAAAATGGAAATTTTTTCAGGGAATTAGGTTTCAGGTAACAGAAAGTTTTCAAAACAAAGATCCCATTTTGAAAACTTTCCATTTTGAAACTTTCTATTTTTGGACAATTTCAAAATCCGGGATCCAGCTTTGAATTTTTTCAAAAATGGAAAATTTCGCGATCCCGCCTCAACAAACCGGACACCCTTTGGAATCTCTAGGTTCTAGATCCGAACTAAACCCGATCCCGCTTTTAAAAATGATCCCCTTTGTAAAGTTCCATTTGCCCATAAAACTTCCACGCTTCTCTGGCCCCAATCTCCACTTCATCCCTATTGCCGGGAGCAGGAAGTCACCGGCGTAAAGCGCGGTAACAATTATTTTGAAGAAAACGGCGCGAAGCGAAAAGGCGAATAAAGCATTAAAGCGTGCCAGCAGTAATGCAAAATAAACGCCATATACAGCCCCAATATAAACAGATACCCAGCGCAATCTGGCGAAAGAGAAGGGCGTGATTTGTTTTGAATGAAGAGTTATATTTTGAAAAGAGATGTCTCTAAGGAATTGACTCTCTTGGGAGTTATAAAATCATTTTGTGTGGAAGAAGTGAGTGAATGAATGGATTAAAAAATATTATTTAGATTTTAATAAGAGAAAATCCAATGTGAAGTAAGGATAAAAGATAAATATCTATAGATCTTCATATAAAATATGAGATCATTGGAAAAGATATATATACAAATTTGAAGGAAAATATATAAGAAGAATAATAAATATATAAAGAAATATCAGTGAGGAAGTGTAGAAACATAGGAAGAAATATCAATAATGAAGTATGGAATGATATGAAAGATATGAAGATACAAATAAATTTATGCAATATGGAGAAAGTGTATGTGTGCAAGATCATAAGACATATCTAATATACACTAGCAGGCTGATGAGAAGGTGTGTTGTGGAGTAAAAGATGATAAACATATCAGATACACCAACAAATAAAGAGCAAGTATTAAGAGGATTGTTGGCAAATTTATGAGAGATTTATGATCAACATAATAGAAGATTAGATAAAGCAGAGAGTGAGAAATACCATAAAATATTTGTGATTAAACTTTTGCAAATATTTATAATCAATTTTGGTAGATTTATAATCAGAATTATTACAGATTGGTGATAAAAAGTCATAGCAAATTAAATTAGAAGAGTACTTCATATTGAATGAGGGGTTGGTGCCTCTAGTGGTATGATAAAAAATTGAATGAGGGGTTTGTGCCTCTAGAATTTGTAAAAAGAAGTTTAATAAAAGAAATTATTTTTCCGTGGTTTTCTCCCATAAGGATTTCCACATAAATATTGTGTGCTATTGTGTTCTTCTCATGTGCATAATTATTGATGCTAAGTAAATTATGTTATTCTTATTGATCAATTTTTAAATTGGTAAAATATTGTATTGTATTGTTTCAACCACCCCCCCTCTCAGTATAATCATGTTCCCATCAAGAGGAACAAGTGCCAAAATATGGGAAACTTGACTATTCAAAAAGGATAAAGGTGTCTCAATATAGAGTTTGGATTCAATGTTTTATTTTAGCATGCCTATAATTTTATTCCAAGCTTGCAAAACCAGACATGGATTCCCTAAAAAGTATGTTGGTTTTGCTCCAACCAAATCTTCTAAAGGACAAAAGAAAGACCTATTTCCAAAGCAACAACTAGGAAAGAAGCATAAATAGGAGGAAGACCCATGCAAACCCAAAAATCAAAAAGGGAGCATGTTAAAATTAGGTTGTTCTATTCCAATTATTCTACCATAGGTTCCACAAAACAATTGAAAAGAGGTACTGGAAAAAAAGATGGCTAGTCAATTCTTCACTTTTATTATAGAGAATACAAATGCAAGGCCCCTAGAATTTTTTTTTCTAATATTCTACCAATTCAAGATTTGTTTTGGTATAAGAGTTATATAAACATGTTACATTATGGTTAGCTAAATTTATTTCAAATTATTTTCCACCAACGACAGACATGATTCCCACCTTTTTGAATTTATAGTAATTGATATTTAAGAGACACATAATAAGTAACTTTTATAATGAATTCCCAAAATAAAATATCAAGCTCCTCCAGGGAGCAGAAAGAACAACTAGAAAAAATAGAAGCAAGCATGTTCCTATCTTCAAAAGGTCCTCCACTTGGCCAAATTTGAGGCTCATACCACTAGTAAATCACCGATCTCCCTATAATGGAAGAGCACTTGAAGTCCACAACTTTCACCCATCTCGCCTCCAAGAAAAACTTAAGGATTGAAGTTGTACAAAAGAAGAATTAAGGGGAGGATTGTCTTCCTAGGAATTAGACCAAAAAATAATTGTTTAATCTATTAACCATCTAAAAAATGACTTCCTTAATTAGAGAGGCTACTCTTTTAATTGTATTACAAATCATAGAACCCCTCCAACCCATATCCATTTGAGGGATTTCATTGTCCTTGACACCACCAAAATATTTATGATTAAGGATTCATGTCCATGGATACAAAGGGTTTGTGCACCATCACCAGAATAATTTAGCAATAAGGGATTGACTATTCAATTTAGAAGTCCTGAGACCCAACCCCCCATTCTCTTTGGGCTAATAAATATGATCCCAACTTACCAAACTCCATTCATGGACATCCAATTTTCTAGCCCATAAGAACTATCTAGACAAGGCATCAAACTCCTTGAGAAAACTTTTGGGGGCTGAAAGGAGTAAAAACATGTAAATATGGAGCACTTGCAAAATTGATTTGAGAAGATTCAATCTTCTAGAAAAGGACAACCATAAGAAGGTCCAATGATTAACCCGTGTTCTAAGTCTTTCAAGAATATGTCTCCAATGCAACCTGTTTACAGCTCCTGAAGTTAAAGAGGAATTCCCAAATAGTAAACAAGAAGATTCCCTATTTGAAAATAAAGAATATTAACATTTCTTTGTTGAATAAATTTGGAGTGTTAAAAAAGAAAATATTAGACTTTTCTTCATTAATTTACAAGCCAAAAGTAGTTAAGTAAATATCCAAGTATTTTTAAAGTTGGAAGCTTCCTCAATTTTCTCTATTCCCATCAACACCCCATCATCAACAAACTACACATAATTTTGAGAATCTAGATATTGATTCCACTTCCAATGTTGAATGAGCCTAATACCTTCAAAATTTGTTATCAATCGACCAAGGCCCTCAGCCAGTAAAATAAACAAGGAGAAAGAGGGTTGTACACACCAAAATACTGAGAGGGGGGTGAATCAGTATATTTCAAATTTCAATCCTAATTCATAACTGTTGATGTTAAGTTATACCAATTAAGCATTCATCTACTTAATAAAACAAGAAAGAAGACAAGAATCCACACAAGAACATAGTTGACACCAAATTTACGTGGAAAACCTCACAAGGGAAAAACCACAATGAGAAATTTTGCTAGGAACTATTGTCCTAATCTAGCCTTACAAGTAAATAAAAGTTACAAATTTGATTTAGGGCTTCAACCTAAGGAATCTACAACTCCCTGTTTATACAACTTTGTTTTAGGGCTACAACTCCCTGATTGAAAATAATTGAAATATGACTAACTTTATGGCTTCAACCCATTGATAGTCATCAATTTTATACAATATGAAGCGTATCTTATCATGCTCTTCTCATGCACTGAAGGGAGAGAGATAATCATGTAAGGTATCAGGAGAGAGTGTTCAAAGTTGTGTGGTGTTTGGTGGCTTTTCACATCTTGTGTTTCCATTAGTGACAAAGGGGGAGATTGTTGCAAGTATGATGGTGTTTTCATTGATGTCAATAGGAAGTCTACTAACTAGTGTTGTCATTGATGTCAACTATGGAATGAAGATGTTGAGGATATTGAGAAAATTGTGGAAAAGAGGAAAACAGGTTATACATGTGTAGTTGAGACCTTGAGGAAGTGTTGTGAGTACATGTAGCTATTCTTTTGTTGCAGAGTCTGAAGATGAGTTGGAATGAAGTAATGAGCTAAGATGATATCTCTGGTACTTGGTTTCTAAGTGTTTTTGAGAAAATTTAATAAGCATAATAAATTGTGTTGTGCAAGAGTTCATAATGTGATCTGATATTGTGCTCCACATTCTTTTTGTGTTGATTCTATCCCTGTGTGAATCTTATAGGTTATTCTAGATTGTCAAAGGTTGTTATATTTAGAATTTGGGTTTTTGGATCATTGTATAGTATGAGATATTTTCACCAATGTGTGAACCAATCGTTCAGTGATATTTTTTGTGGTCTGGGAGAAATGTATTTGCTCTGTGCTTCTCCGTTATTTTGCTTCATGTTGTGCAAATATGGGAAGTTGCTTAAAATGCTTTTATCTTTCTATATTCAAGTTTTTACTTGATTTAGTGTAGTACAATGTGACTGTTTGGATTATCACAAATAGAACCTCATAACTATCATACCAAGAAATAAAATTAAACATATTTTCTTTAGGGCACGAACCATTTCTCTAATGTAATTGCAAGATTATTCCATCTTGGATAATACAAAATCTAATAAAAATATTATAACCATTTAGTTTTTTAATTCACATGTCATAACATTATGTAGGTTTACTCTTCAATTTAGATATAGATACTTCTATCAACCTGGTTATTCAATTTTCATGTCATAATGTGGTCTTAAAAGATAGATCAAGATACTTCTATCATATTGGACAATGCAACTTCCATCCATTTGCATGTTACAAAAATAAAAATTATACCTCAGTTATAAGTTGGAAGTGATTCGTACCTTAAATTTCATAGAGGCCCAAAATCCATTTAACGTCCAAATATGATTTCAACATTAATATAATACACATAAGAGAAAAGACAAATTCATCTCAAGATTATCAAAATCTCACCCCATTTCTATTAAGTGCTTTAGTGCTTTTATTTTACCACAAGAATACTAAACCCATAGTATACCTTGCATTGCCACATAATTGTCAACAACATACGTTAGAATTAACCTAATAATTGGCATCATGTATCTAAAGGCATCCTTAGAACAACTATTTTATAATATTGGAAATCCAACTACATAGAAGAGATCAATTTGTTTGAGTAGTATCAACTCCTCTTTAATTGTTATTAGTAACCATTCTAGATTACAACTAGAGATCCCACACAAGGATTCTAAACAAGTAACTTAGCCTATGTATTTTTCTTGTCTACTTATTGAGTTTTTAGGATGTTACTTTATTACATTTTAAGAGTGCCCTATTTTTTTCCATTATATTTCTAAAAACTTTAACTTTAATATTTGTCATTATTATAGAGTTACAAACATATATTAGCAAGTTTGTTGTAGAGCTCCTCTAATAAAAAAAATATATTGTGTTTTACCTCAACAATCCTTCCTCATTCTAAGTTAAATGCACCATCAAGTGACATTCAAATTTAATTTTACAATATGCTTGTTCTAACTCAATTTTGTAATGGATTTATGAGCTACAAGTATTATAAACACCTCAAATGGAAGTGGTTTAATACTATACTTAGATAGGGCTTCTAATGATCTATATTTTATACATACATGTCTCAAGGGTTGTTTCAAAATTATGATAGTTTACATGCATGTCTACCAAAGTAGTTTCAACCTCAATATCTAACTTCATTCCATTTTAATCCTCTATCCTTTATGTATACATGTGAAATTTCTAGTTTAATCCTTGAAGAAGTTTTGTTCACTCAAGTGAAAATATGTTTCTTATAGAGAATGGAGGAGCATATGCACTTAACTCTATCTAGAGGACCAACTTTAAATCAAATGGGAAAATTGATGGGCAAATGGGGTGTCTTATAAATCTTTCCTAAGTTGAGTAGTAGAATTTGGTGAGAATATATAACACCTAATAAGGTATTGTTCCCCCTCAAAGTAGAGAATTTGAGGGTGTACCATTATGTCATTTCAATTCAAATTTTAATAGTATCCTTTGAATTCTTAAAAAGATGAGTAAATCTTTAAAATCATGGTATAAGATCTTATTGTTGAATAATTTTTTATGTCTACAAGATATTTAAATGAAAAGAGTTTGAAAACCATTATATCATCTTATTGTCAACAAATTACAATATAATTGATTCTCTCCTCTAGTGCAAAAACCAAAAAGTCTCTCTCACCAAGAATTTTAGTGACATTTTCTTAGGTGATTCATTAAAATTTGAGTATAATAATTGTCATTATATTATTGATAGTCAAAAATCTGGTCAAGTAGGGTTATCAATTATTGGGGGCATAAGAATGTGCCAATTGTTAGGATCCCTTGTTATCTAACCCACACTAAGCTTAAATCAGGGTACCCAACTTTTCTATACCCTTTCACATTATGTTTTCTCAAGGGAAGGATTTTGGTAATGCCTTCCTCAATGCAAAAGTATAAGGTTTTCCATAATTTTGTCATTTGAATCCAAGCTTATGGTGGAGGTGTAATGGCTGAATTGGAGTTTTCCTTGTGCAAGAGAAGTAGTAGGATATGACATGAGATAGTTTATATCAACTTAAAAAAAATTGTTTACTTCAACTATAATAAGATGATAGGAAATGGCTAGCCAAATATTATAAAATTCATAATTTATTTCATGATTTGGCCATACACATATCAAGAGAAAATAAATGTTATCCTTCTATTGTGGAATCCTCTATACATACACATTTTTGCATTGGCTAGTGTTGAATTACTCGCCAAGAAAGATATACATGAAAATGCCATCTCAAAGAGCCATCTTATTTGTCTATGTACACTCTCGTTATCTCATATTTAGGAGGTTACAAGCATTCCACCAAATTTATTTACCAAGATTTTAATTTTTTTCATGATTTTTTATAACACTAAAAAATTAATTGAAGTTTCAAATTTCCATAGTGTACATACATGTCTACGAGGGTAGTTTCAAGTACAAAATCTAACTCCATTCCATTTCAAGCCTCTATACTTTGATTGATAGTAAGGAAGTAGGATAATTTTGAACCTTATGAGATAATTTTAAACATGCCTAGAGACTCTACAATATACTCCTTTATGTTGGGATTAGAGTCTTTCAACCTTTATAATCCTAACATTGGTTTGATTATTTATTTACTTATTTTATCCTATGCTTTATGCTCATCTGATGATGTCATTTTTGTGGGACCGGCATGGTGAGGTGTCACCCTACGTGGAAAGTGACTAAGATGACATGCATCCTCAATTGGAGGAAAATGGCATCCCACTTCATGAACTGCACTGTGAAGCATAATTTGTGGCATGTGTCATGTCATGTA
>VDFB02157926.1:0-12107 GCA_007258455.2 Sequoia sempervirens | reverse complement strand
ATCTCCCAATGACAAGGAAAAGGTGGCAATGGTATGCTCAGATTGAAAGGATAAGGACATATATCTTCAATGGAGAACTTGTGAAATGATGTTTCATTTTTCTTGAGAGTATCCAACTCTTGTCTTAGTGTTCGAAGTTCATCCAAAATAGGATTGTTTATAGGTGTTGGTTTTGATGTCTTTAAAGATCTCTTGTAACCAAGTTGTAGATAAAAGGGTTTGTAATCCTTGATTCTTTCATCGTAGTTTTTTTTGGGATGTTTAGATTCACTAGATTTGGATTGATCATTCATCATGAGTAGTGACATTTCAAAATTGTGGGGCATTTTGATTCCTTCATCAGTAAGGGCTTTGAAGTATTGTTGTGGGTTACATTTGAGTACCTCTATAAGAAGTTTAGTGAATCTGTGATCCTTAAGTGCTTCTTCTATATTGGATTGGGTTATTTCTTCATCATTAGTTTCATTTGTTTCACTATTTGCAATCCTAATGTGTTCTTCCCCATCAAAGTCTCTCCAAGGGTTCCCTTCTTCTTGAAACATTTTTTCTCTTATTCTAGGGGGCATATGTGATTGTTCTAATCTTAAATCTAGGATGGGACAATGTATGAGACCTATGACTAGGATGCAATGAAAAGGATATGATTATAAGATGAGGTATGAAAATGGTATGGTATGATATGACAAGCTAAGAATGCAAGGGATCAAGGGCATCTCTAGGTCTGAAATTGGTTATGATATAAGGCTTACAAGGACAAATAATCTAGACAAGGTATGTAGGAGATGATGAACTCCAAATGGATTTCCCTACTTAGGGATAATGATATGTTCCCCAACTTAAGGATGATGAACCTCAAGTGATGCAGGTGATAGATAGCCAATGGTTTGATTTCAAGACCTACGAAGAGCAACCTAACTGCAATCTAAAGGTTTGTTTGAGCAATAATGGACATGAAAGGGTGGAGGATATGCAAGTACTAGGTTGACAACATGGATTGAAAAATCAGAACCGAAGGATGATATCCCCAAGAGATTTTAGTGATAGGTTCACTTTGACGTTTTTGGGGTTTGCAAGGTTGATATGTTCTAGATTACTAAGTGTGATGTTTGTTTGAGATTTATTTTAAATACAAACACAAAGCACTTGGAAGAAAAAGTGGTTGTTCACTAATGTTCTACAAATAATGACAAGCAGGACCTAGTTGGAAAGGTGTGTATACTAGGTATAGCTCACTGCAATACCCCAAATTAGTGTGAAACACTTCTTCTTCTCAAGAGTGGATAGCTTAGAAGTTTGGTGGCACAGACTCCCCTCCACGAAGCTCACTTCTATGGGTGCACCAACTTTTAATTCTCAAGTATTCACTTCCCATAATTTTCTATCTCTACTCAAGGGAGTCAATAGTGAGTATCTTTGGGCATGATATTGTACCCAACACTATACCAAGCAATGACTGAATGGTTAGGATTCTACAAACAAGAGGTGTTTACTAAAGGCTTCTAGTTTATGGGGTACTATGATAAACTCCCTCAAGAGGTCTCCCAATCCTTAGAACAAGGGTTTACGTATTATAAAGAGACTTGGGGAGAGCTATCACATACCACATCCCATTGATTATGAACTTTCCTCGCAGTCATATTTTTTTATAGCGGTTTGGAAGGACTTGGCTTTAGCCCACTACCGCTTAGGTTGTTCCCTTGGGGTGAGTACTTTTTCCCACCAAGAAAGGCCCTCTAGAGTTAATAACATTTTCTCGTACACCTAGGATCACACAAGTGCACAAGGGGAGATGATACTTTTGTTATTAAATCAAAATATAATCTAAACAAAAGTGTGCAAAAGCACCAAGCACAAAAAAATTGTACATTTTAGGCACCAAGAGAAATGTGTTCTAAGCTAAAAAGACAATCAGTTTTAAATTTAAGCCTTCGACAAGCGTCCTGCATCAAATGTCATTAGTAATTTCAAATTGAAGACTTCGAAAAATGAAAGTTTAATATTTTTGAGCCTTGGACAAACGAACCCGCAAAAAGGAAAAATTAACAAAACTAGCCTTTCAATTAAAAAAATAACCTAAGAAAAGAAATAACACTTAATCATAATCTAATTATATTAAATCAAAATTGACATTAATTCCTAAATTAAATTAAATCTAAAATTATATATTAACTCTAAATTATAAATCATGTCTCGATAAAAAAGAAAAACTAAATCTATGTTTAAAAGCTAAAAACTACATTAAAATAAAAATAAAAAATAAAAATTTAAATTTAAATCTAATCTAAAAAACATATGTAAATTAAAACTCTAATCTAATCTAAAAAGTAGAATCTAAATTAGAAATGTTAATCTCATCTAAAAAAATAAAATCTAGAAATTAGAGATTTTAATCTAATCTAAAAAAGTAGAAACTAAATTAGAAGCTTTAATCTAATCTAAAAAAGTAAAAACTAATTTAGAAATTTAAAAACTAAATTAAATTAAAAAATCAAAAACTAATCTAAATTAGAAATTTTAAAACTAAAATACATTAAAAATCAAATCTATACTAAATTAGAAACTTAAATTTAAAATCTAAATTAAAATCTAAATTGAATTAAATTAGTAACTTTAAAATCTAAAATCTAAATGTAAATTAAAAAAAACTTAAATCTAAAATAAATAATAAATAAAATATGTCAAACAATTTTGTTGTTTATCTCTACTCCAACAAGCTTGATTCAACGAACTTGATCATGGTGAGGTTATGTGAAAGAAAATAAAATCTGATGTGCAAAACCAAATAAAATCTACTATGCAAACAAAGTGATAAACCTACAAAGAAACTTGCAAAATATTAACTCGTGATGTCAAAACTTCTATCAAGTGAAAATGAAGCAATAGAAAAACTAGGGAAAGGTCCCATCGGGCATCTCAAATGTTGACGAAGGAAATGGGTATCCAAATTTGAAGATTCAGATTGGTTCCAACATCAAAATGTAGAGACATAAAAATGACCTAAGCCTACAAGTTCTATTTTCCCCACATTTCTTCCTAGCATAATTAAAAAAATTGATTATGTCCTATAGTCCACTTTCAACTATTAATTAAATAATTTTTAATTCTTTAATTAATTCATGTCTTTTATTATTCTTTATTATTTAAATATATTTATTTATTTAAATACATTACTAATTCTCTAATGTCTTTCCATAATTAAATAAATTCCCCAAAAAAATTAATTATCTTGGTCCATTATTTCTTCCTAATTATTTATATAAATAAACTTTATTTATTTACTTAAATACGTCATTAATTCTAAATGTCATTTCATAATTAAATAAATTATTTAATTTATTTAATTAATTGTCCATATTGGCATTTCCCCATTTTAAATAAAAATTTATTTAAAATGGTCCCACTTTCTAATTTTCCCTCTTTTAGTAAATAATTCAAATTAATTATTTACTAGATCACATGACCCCGCCTTTTTGAATTAAATTGATTTTAAATTCAAAATTGCATTTTCTTCCATAAATCAAGCAATTTCTAATATTATTTTATTTTCCAGCTCTTGTTTTCTGTGCCATCCTTATCTCCTTGTCACATGCATTTCCAACTCTTGATTTAATTTTCTCAAATCAAATCTTGTCCACTCATTTTAAATTTACCCTAATGTTTCCCTAACCCTAATTGTGGGTTGTCATATTGAATCTTGTCTCTTCATTCTATGGCTTTTTTTGATCTTCAATCTTGGCCATTCATTCAAAGTTGCATTTTCTATGAAATGACAATTTTAGTCTCATTTGCACATCTCATGCTCTTGCAATCTCATGACATCTTAGCTCTTGCAATCTTGTCTTAGGCATACTTCACATGTTTTGGCATACTTTAGGCATATTTCATAGTTGCTTACTAGTTGCATAGTTGCATAGTATTGCATTTTATATCAAATCCTTCAACATTTTTCTTTGGTATTTGGCATAGTCATAGGTTGCTCACATAAATTTGAAGGGGAGCACACTACATATTGCGACAAATAGAGAAGGTGTAATGGAGGTCAATCATGGAGGTTGAAGACACAAAGGTGATATCTTTCTTTGTTTTCATGTTTTTCATCCTTTGTGTTTCATTCTTTACTTTGTGTTTGATTTATTTATGCACTAATCTGCCAACCTAAATATTTCCCCTAGTTACATTGGGTTTGATTTATTTATGCACTAATCTTCTATGTCACTTACACTTGGGGACACAATGTCTCATCTATACAACATATCATTTTCATGTTATATCATTCTATCTTACCATCCTACCATATCTTTACATGCCTATCATATTGAGTCCACTTATCCACCCTTCTCCTTTTGATCTTGATGAAGATATAGGGGAAAAGTTTTGAAACATTCTTTTGATGTACTTTACATTATTTACACCTACCGTTGCACTTATTCCCATACTTAAATTCCACACTTTTAGATGAGCATATCTTGCTTGAGATTAATTGTATTACATGCAAGATCAATCTCCCACAATGGATAATTTATACAAAATTTTAAAATTTTAAATTGAAATCTTTGCCAACTCTCATTAGTTCTATTGGATTTTATGAATAAACTTGATATAAGTTTCAACAAGTAATTTCTATGAATTGGTAATTAAAGGAACTCAATGTGCATTTATTCATCATTGATTATTCATTTAAAATCCTATGATTTACAAGGAGCATCATTCAAGAATTATTTTTCTTTGGAGCACTAAAAGTAATATAAGTTATCTACCAACCTCACATCGTTAAAAATTGAACTATATTTGATCATTTTCATCAAGGAAAGTTGTTTCTATCAAGGAGATTGATAGAAGAGAAAATGGCCTATAGGATTTGACAATCTCTCAAAATATTTTTAAAATCAATTGTTAACAATTACAACATAGTAAAGAATTAGAGAAATGTGGCAATATAATCGTACATTATTTAGTGTCAAATTTATGAATCAAAGGTTGATTTACACCAACAATCCAAAACTTTGAGATCAACCCACAACATATTTGTCAAACTATTCCAATTCCAAGATGAAGTATAAAGAAAAGTTTTTTTTTTTTTTAATTCCAAAATAACCAAATCTTAATATAACAAAACAATTTTTCTTCATTATTCCAATACCTAAATATTTTAATCCATTAAATTTAATATTCTAAAATGATATTATTTTATTAAATTTTATCATTTCTAACTAGCATCAATTTAATTTAGGTGAACTGATATATGATTGTACAAAAGTTTCTTTTAATTTCCACAATATTAATAGATCAAAATTTTACGCATCTTAATTTATTATTATAAAAGCACACAAAACTAAGTACTCTAATTCAATTGTACCTCTTAATAATTAAATATAAAATATAATTATTAGACAATTAATAAAGTAAATTGAAGATTGGTGGTGTTCCATTTCAGAAGCTACCAACATTAGAGAAGCTTTGGACTTATATCTATGTTCCTTAGGTTAGTAGATCAATGAGGGTAAGTCAAATATTTATTTTTTCAATACTACTCCTAGGATGCAACAAAGAATTCCTTCTATCCTTATGTTTCATAAAGGCCAAATTTCTTGGTCTTTGTAATCATCATCATTGGAAGTAGATAATTGATAAGCTTAAAATGAAGGTAAATTATGTTCAAATGGTTATCCTTTTCTAGACAACTTAATCTTCTTCAACAGGTGTTACAGGCTCTTCCTATCTATAGATTTTTTGTGCTCTCTGCTCCTAAATATTTCTTAAAGGAATTTGATTCTTTATGTCACAAATTTGTCTAGGATGAAAATTTAGATTCTCCTATGTGGAGTCTTATTAGTTGGGATCATGTTTGTTGCCCTAAACAAAATGTTGGTCTTGGTTTTAGGCTTTCAAAGTAAAATAATCAAGCTTTGGATGCAAATTCTTTTTGGCAATGGTGTCAGCGTCTAGATCAACCTTGGGCTCAAATTCTTCTGCATAAATATTTGGGTGGTGCTACAATTGAAAAGGTTCTATTATATGGAATACTATTAAGAAAGGAACATCTTTGGTTAAGCGTGGCCTCTTTTGGATTGTCAATTCTCATTGTAATGTTCTATTTTGGATAGACTCTTGGGATCTTTATCCTGCTATTCTCCAATCTTTTCCTCACCTCCTTGATTTAAGTAAGATTTTCCTAGTAGTGATTTGGTCTAGAGTTGCTAATTTTAAGTCTTCTCATTTTGTGGGTGATACTTATATTTTCTCTTGGAAAGATATGAGTTATTAGTTAGACGGGTAATCAAAATGATCGAGTTGCTCTCTATTGTATTTTGAGAGAATGACCCTGTTGTTATTTACAAGAGGATGATCTTGCTTGAAGATATTATCCAAACAGATCTTATTAGGGTCAAATGGATACAAAATTTTATTGCAACAGTGAAATGGGTATGATCCTTTTCCTTGGTGGAAAAAAAGTTGGAATTCTTATTGTAGGTTGAAGTGTAATTTTTTTATTTGGCTTCTTTTTCATAATAAATATCTCACTTGGTATAACATACAAAAAAGAGGTTTTCAAAGTCCCTCAAGATGTGTTCTTTGTGGAGCTAGTGAGGAGAGTGTGTCTCATCTTTTCTTTCAATGTTCTTTTTCAACTGGACAGTGGAGAAAATGGTGATCTATTTGGAATCACCATTTTGTTCATGCTTCTTCTTTATCTGAGCTTTGGGCTACTCAAGGCCGCCCTCCTTTTTCAACAACTATTCTATTGATTGCATGGGATATAGGTCCTAATTTCATCCCATGGCAAATTTGGTTGGAGAGAAATCATTAAATATTTGAAGGTTATTAGAGTCTTCTTGGGTATATTTGGTAGAAGGTTTTAAGTTCTTTGATAGAAAACTTACCAGCTAAGTTCTCTTTGGATGATGTTCTTTCTTTCTTTGATGAGCTAATTTTTCAAAAGTTAGCTTTGGAGTACGTGACTTTCTCCATTAGCCCGAAGTCGAAGGTTCACTATTTGAATAAGGTAAATAGAGTTGGTAAATGGTCTCTTCCCCCGTTGGAATTTTATAGAATTAATACTAATTGCTCATCTAGAGGTAATCTATGGGCAATAGGAAATGGTGGAATTGGAAGAGATAGTACTAAGTTAGTTCACTTTTTCTTTTCCTCTGCGATGTACAAATAATCACATGGAGGCTCAAGCTGTCTTTGTAGCTCTGTAGAAAGATTGTGAGCTGGGTTGGAAAAATATTATTTGTGAGATGGATTCATTGGTGCTGGTTTGCCTCTTGAATAAGAGGAAAGCTTCTCAATCTTCTTGCTCAAATTCTTTGCATGACACATAATTATGATTCCATCTTTTTTATTCATATTCCTTGTGAGTGGAATGCTATTGGAGATTGTTTGGCTAAATGGGTTTCTGATGTTGATCATAGATGGAATGTTATGGATTGGGGATCTCTTTCTTCAGTCCAAAGCTCAAAACTTATTTCTCTTCTTCAACATGATTTGGGCTAATGTTCTTCTTTCTGGTTCTTGTTGGTCTTCTGTTTTCTTTCTTTTTTTATGAGATTCACTGGAGATGGTTCTGTAGCAAACCTCCTTGGATTTTTGTCCTCTAACTTTAATGATAGTTATTGCTGTTTGAAAATCTTTATGTAACTCTTTCAACTTAATCAATATATATATATATATATATATAAACAGAATTGAACTCCTTCAAGTCGTGCAAATTTCCAAACGTGGAAGTTTCAGATTCAGTGGAGTGCATCCCTTAGAGCTCGGAGTGGATGTTCAACTTCCTGAACAATATTTATGTCTTTGTCTGCAGTCTTGACTAAATATTTAAAATATATGATTAAAATCATCACACAGTAGAATCCACAATCAGGAAATACTATAAACTGTGCAAATTTGGTATCTTTAGTCAAATGTTGGAAAGCTTGTCCATAAAAGAATTAAATGCGAGCTTTGCTGCACTTACAGATACTGGACTGAAAATGTCCGCTTTCAGCAACATTTATTATGCTCGCTTCTTGACAAGTACAAGAAGGGAAGATGAAACTTGTCTGTAGTGCCAGTGTTGAGCAGGTCTTGGTAGCCTAAAACGAAAAATCTTCATTTTAAAATTTGTGCTATTTAAGAAGTAGCAGGAGGAATACATTATATGGTTATAGCGACAAAGTGTTGCTGCAAAATGGTGGCCCCAATCATTGCTAAAGTCTGATTGTCATTGAGTAAAATATTTGAATCTTCCCTTGTAATGGGATTAAATAGTATTCTCGCTGACGAAATCATTTATAACGATAGAAATTTTTATTGGCCCCCAGGCATTATTTGGATTGATGACGGACGCAATAACTAAACTGGTTATCAGTTATCTACGGTATCTAATTTGTCGGCAAACAGTTTCTGACTAACGGTCTTTACCTCAAAAGATAACTGCTTCTAGATTCCAGCCTCTACTATTTCCAGTGTTTCCCGCGGCTTGCACAGATATGAATAAGCGTGTCAAGCGCAAGAATCTGCCAAGGTTGTTACCTTCAATTGATAAATTTGGTAAATATTCAAACGAATGATGACGACAGTGAATAGTGTTGATCACGGGCAGCCGGTATCCAGCATACCGAATGAACTCATCGTATATATGGGTGTACGAAATTTATGAAAGTGGCATAAATTTCAAACTGTAAAATGTGTAGATTCAGCGCCGACCTACACATTTATGAAAGTGGCATAAATTTCAAACTGTAAAATGTGTAGATTCAATGGGAAGCGTGGAGCTTATTCATAGAGCTTGGAGTTTATTCATAGAACTTGGAGGAGTTAGTGTTTCCAAATGTTTTTTCAATAATTTTTACAGAATAGTCATGTCTTATGCTTAAGGCTGCTAGGAAATTGAACAATTAAAATAATTTTCTTTGCATTTTAGATTTTTGCAAAATTTAGATGGGTTTTCTTAATGATATCATTTGTAAATTTACAACAGAATGAATAGTGATATTTAGTAGATTATCTCTCATACACTTACTACAAAATTATAACATTTTTTTTTTATCTTTACACATATTCAAAGAAACCTAGTATGAGATGTAAAATAATTAGCAATATACTTGTCATTTTATGACTTTGTTTTGAGATTTATAAATGGAGTTTCAATCCAATTGGTGCCTATCCAAGGTTAAGAGTCATATAACCTTACAATGTTTTCTCCAAAGTAATTAAATATAATTTGACAGTCACTAATTTGTTATTACCTTATAATAACAAGGGCAGAAAAAGGTTTTAAATATGATTCTATCTAGCAATAAATTTGTGAATACAATTTTTCATATATTTTAATGAAAGCAATTACTCCATTCATGGACAAAAGTTGTTACTAAAATATATAGTGCACGAAAATTGTGAAGAAGAACTCAATAATCATTGATTAATTTATTCATGAAAAATATTGTGTATAAAGTTGGAGAAAATAACATATCAAACATTTTTTTTAATATATACTTTGATCAAAGATATATTGCTATTTTAGGAAAGACTTCTACACGTCCAAAAAACAAAAGGCCCTAACAACACCTAACAAACTAAAAGAGTTGATTCAAAATACAATTCCCATAACCTTGATTATAATACAAGCTCCACTTAAGTAGAAAAATATAAGCACACAAGCTTCAAGAGTAGAATTGACACATGCCACAAAAGACAACTAGAATTCAGTTGCAACTAGGTAGTGCAACTTTTCCATTGAACAAATTACTCTCTTAGGAAAAAAAAAAAGAACTATCCTTCAAGCCATTTGGAGAAACTAACTTTCTTGAACTATTGATGAAGAAAAAAATAGTAGACACCTTGTAGCTATTTGTAACCTTAAAAAAAAATGAAGACAAAACCAATGGCCATGCTAAGCTCGCAACTTGATTCATTCTTGATACTTTTCCACCCATAAAACATACATCTCCTTTGATGGCCAATTGAATTCAACACTTTAACGGTTTTATGATATGAGAGTTATATAGCATCAAAAACTACTTTAGCCTCATTGAAATTATCCAAGCTTACTTCCAATTTTATTATTTCATCCATACTATTATTTAATAAAGTTGGATGTGGTTCACCACTAGCTTAAATGAGAGAACATATAGATGGAAAAATTGTTTTAAAATCCACCTTTCACTAATCAAAAGGCTTTATCATTTCATTACTATCCAAAATATTAAGCATTAACCCATCTTACAAATGCCTCAAAATATTTCAACTTACCTTTAAAGTGTAACTCTAATTTAGAATGATAAGTAGAAATGACCCTTAATAGTTCTAGCACATCACACATGCTTGCTAGTTTTGTAGGATTAGTGGAATGAAATCTTGTCTACTTTTGCATACTTGTCATCAATTTTATTCTTGGAATCCATATACTTATTTAAATTTCTTTCAATTTGCCTCTTACTTCATGTAATCGATATATGTATGTATTAGGTTATTTTGACTTACCCATGTATCATCTAGTTTGTTTAATATGTTGGATATTTGAGGTTCTAACAAGTCATCCACTATATTGATAATATTCTTCTTTCCCCTTTCTCAAGTTATTTCTTAGCTTCCTTACTCTATTGTAATTTCTCATCAAATTATTGTATCCTTAAATATAGTGTCTTTATGTCATGAATAAAACTATTGTAGTGTCATAAATTGGCAAGACTAACAATTCTACACTAGTTTTGACACCCTCTTTCATTCATTTGCTTAATTACACTTGTGATGTACTTGTTTTACCATATTTTTAGGAAACTTAATTGAATGATTATTTATCAAGCTTTCGTAGAAATAAAAATTCCTAGACGTGGGTTCCCAATGCTCATGTCTTGTCTATTTATGCTCAAAATTTAGAATTTGAATGTCAATCTGAGTGTAATTTAGAAAATAACTCTAATTTTTGGCCTCAATCCCAATTTTTTTGAGATGCACATGTATACAACTCTTTCTCTCTCATTTGGAGAATAAGAACACATGCAACTTCTTTATGAGCATTCTTTCTCTCTTTATTATTCTCTACATGATTTTTGAAGCTCTTTATTTATGAAGGTTATTTTCTTATGTATTCTAACCCTTATAAGTATTCAAAAAAATTAATATTTTCTCATCAACTCCTTGTGGCATCTTTAGAGGACATCAATCCAACAAGGGTTTTGACACATAAGGTAATTTTATTTCATGTTATTCAATTTATTATATTCTATCATTTTTTACATCTACTTTCTCAAAAATATCCACTATTTATTATCATTATAATTTGTTGAATTGGAGGTGGGAACACCAATATGGGATTTGACTTAGGCAAGACCCTATACAACACAACCCTTTTCTCTCTTTTATGTGCATAGATCTAAATTTGGAATTTTAGACAATAACAAGTTACTAGTGTAGTATAGTAAAATGCATACCCTTGCATTTTCACAATTGTTTAGGCCCACCTTGCTTTATTTATTGCTATTTATGTCTTAATTGGTCCTATTTTTCATCCACAAGACCTATGAATTATATCTTTTTCTGCCTAATCCCAACATTCTCCAATGAATAAATGATAATTTAATGATGTGATTAGAGTGTCCCTAATTTATGGGTCAGGACTAAAACACCACCTAGAGTGTCTTTGTCCTGAAAAGGTCTTGGTACCCTATTTTAAGAGCACTTGAATAGGTCCCTTTTTGGAGTTTGTGCCCCAAGATTTGAGCATGGGACTAAGATGTCAATTGAGGGCATCATAGTCCCTGTTGGCTTATTTTAGGATTTAATTTCAAATTTTGTAAAGATTTAGTCTCCTTTATTTTAATGAATTCCTATGTCAACTTCGTCGAGTTAATTTTAGGATATCAAGCATGAATAATCATAAATACTAGGTTCCTCCACTCATTTTCACAAAAAGCATTCAAGTATTCATTCCTAAGGCAACTTTATGCATTCAAGAGCAAGTCATCAAGTATTTGGAGCCATCATCAAGATTCAAGCATCATGTCAAGCATTTATTGCATCCATTCATGTTGTTGAGCTAAGATTGAGGATGTAGCATTGAATATTTTTTTACAACCATTGTTCACATCAAATCCAAGGATCCAAGATCTACATTCCTC
>VDFB02157922.1:0-14056 GCA_007258455.2 Sequoia sempervirens | reverse complement strand
GATCGGTGCCCCATTCCTTTCTCTCTAAAGGAATTTTGTTTGGAAATCATCGAGAGGTCATCAAAATGAGTGTAACAAAATAAGCCAAAAGAGAAAGATAAAGTAAACAAGAAATCTAATGTTCTTCATACCGCTAACCAAGACTAAACTATAGTGATGCTTGATGTTGATGTCCATTATAGGAAGGATGCATTCTAGGAATTGATGTTATTAGATGATTTGGGGATTGACTGGATGATGCCCTATTAGTATGAAGAGTTGACCAACTTGTTTACTTACATGCCTTGACTTGAGACCTTGATGTTTTAGTTTTCACTTTTGACCTTCTAGACTTGTTTCTGACTATTTTACCAAAGGTTGGGGATGATGATGATTTGTTATGAGTGAAATTTTATTGCAAGAAGAAGTGAGATGGTATGGATGAATTATTTTTTTTCAAATATTTGGATGTTTTTGATGTTTTGAAATTTTTTGAGGTTGTTCTTGGTATTTTCAAGATGTTTTACAAATGTTTTGATTTTTGAATTTTCTAATGTTTGGGGTTTTCTAAGATTTTGACCAAGAGACTAACCTAAACATCTATCCTAGGGGTCTCGAGGGTTGATCAAAGATTATCCTTGCCTATGTTGTACACACATAGACCATATTGTTCGACTAACACAAACTTGATTAATTATCGGATATGAAAAAGTGGATTGTTAGTTTATTATGACAGAATCCTAGAGGACTTACCTAAGTGTCCCATGGGATGATCCAAGATCAACATTTCCTATGTTCAGAGCTTAGAGACCTTATTTTGACAAGATGATTTTGTTTTTGAATTTTGATTAATTTTTGACTGGTTTTAGTCTTTGATATGTTTTGAATGTTTTTAGTTTTTTTCATTTTTATGAATGTTTTTTTATTTTTAATTTTGTAAATACTCAAAATATACAATGGTCTAATCCAATGAGAACATGCCCCAATGTGTGATGTGATAGACTACTCATATAGGCAGGACAAACTCCACCTTGGAGGCTGAGTAGTACTAGGAGGGATCATGACACAAACACATGACCAAGCTATGATGTGGATGCAAATGAGCGATGGATGGATGATGCAAAACAAGCCATGGAGGTCTTGGTCGATGGAAAGTGCTTATTTACACAAGGCATTTATTTGCCAAGTTTTCACCAAGGTACTTGGCCAAAGTGCCACCGAAGTGGTTTTTGCTAGAGGATGATTTTTCTCTTTACTGTTTTGAATCTTTTTTCTAATTTTTTAGATTTTTATATCTTTTTTTTAAATTTTTATTTCTTTTTTACACCTTGAAATATTAGGCATAAATTGTTTGAGATGGGAGTTATTCATGGGTTCCTGCAAAGGTTCTCCTTCTAGTGTTGATAGTTGATATGCACCTGACTTATAGCTTGCTATGATGATGAAGGGTCCCAACCAATTAGGTTCAAAATTTCCCTTGCTATCTAGATTTAGGAAATTATTTTGATTCTCCTTCAGCACCAGTTCTTCGAATTGAAAGGTCCAACTCCTGATCTTCTTGTTGTAACTCAACTTGAGATAGTTTTGGTATACTTGCAAATGGTTTAAGGAATCCATATGACAATCATCCAATAATTCCAGCTCATGTATTCTTGACACCCTATATTCTTCATCTATAATAATATTTTGCAATAATATTCTCAAGGATGGGAGCTCAATCTGAATAGGGAGGATGTCTTCTAATTCATAGACCAGGGAGAATGGGGTTGCTCCTAATGGTGTATAGATGCTTGTTCGGTAGGACCATAAGGAAAGATTCAATTGGAGGTTCCAATCATGACCAACATCATTGACCATTTTCTTGAGGATTTTTAAGATGTTCTTATTTTTAGCCTCAACTTGGCCATTTCCTTGGGGATAGTATGGGTTGGAAAAGAGATATTGGATATTAAACTTGTGGCATAGGTCACAAACATCCTATTTTTTGAAAGGTGTCCCATTATCTGAGATAATGGCTTGAGGGACACCGTAGCAAAAAAATAGATAGTGCAGGATGAACTTGGATATTTTCTTTCCTATAATATAGGTGATGATGAACTTATGTCCATTGGATGAGGTGCGGGTAATTTTTCCAACAAGATTAAGCCCCCTTATGAAAAGGGCCAACGTGTAACAATTGGGTGGAGCTCTTGAGTTGGTGCATGGATGAGATCCCCATGCTGCTGACACTGCAAACACCTTTTGACATAATCGTGAGCTTCCATTTCCTTCATAGGCCAACAATACCCAGTCCTCAGCAGTTTCTTAGCCAAGGTCATATCACTCGAATGTGAACCAAAAATGTCATTATGTACCTTAGTTAAAGTGTTCAAAGCTTCCTCAACATTTAGGCATCATAAAAGGGTTCCTTCAATGCTTCTACGGTATAGGGTATCTCCTAGGATGAAAAAATAGGATGACTTCTTGAAAAAGTCTCTTTTAAGATTCAAAGTTATATCTGTGGGGAGGACTCCTATTCTTAAGTAGGTGTATATATCATGATACTAGGGATCACTGAGACCAATGATTTCATGCAAAAATTTGGACTCTAATACCTTGAATGCTGGTACAAGAAGCTACTCTACAAAGAATTCTTGCTTTGGGATGTGCATAGGATATCCAATAGCGACCTAATTGTAACCATTGCATCCATTGCTCTGTTATTTGGTCTTGGTAGTTGCTCAAATGCAATATCAATGAAGAAATCCTTCAGAATTTCCACCAATTTCTTGTATGGAGTCAACTTTTTGTCCTCTATTTGATACTCATCATTTACCTAGTTGATTACGAGTTGTGAGTCTCCATAGACTTTGAGTTCCATAATCTGCAACTGCACTACAATTCTCAACCCTATGACAAGAGCTTCATATTTTGTGATGTTATTTGTGCACAAAAATGATAGCTTATATGATTTAGGTATGCAATCCCCTTCTAAGGTGATGAAAAATATTCCCACTTCTGACCCATGTTGTGTTTATGATCCATCAAATTAAGTTTTCTAGTGATCCACTATATTTAGGTTAAAGATGGATTCATCAAGGAATTGTGATACAAGTGGATTCTCTGAGTATATCTGTGCCTCTGCCAATTGATCTGCAATTTCTTGTTCTTTAATGGTCTTGCATTTCACATACTCAATGTCATGATTAGTTAGAATCATAACCCATTTAGTCATTCACCCTGTGAGCATTGCTTTAGATAACAAATACTTGAGAGGGTCTATCTTTCCAATAAGTTTTATCTGATGTGCTAGCATGTAATGTGTAATTTTTTGTGCTCTAAACATGACTATTAAGCAAGCCTTCTCAATGGATGTGTAATTTAGTTCATGCCCCACCATGGTTCTACTGATATATTAGATAGATCTCTTTCCCATTTTCATCATGTTGTGCTAGGAGAGCACCAAGGGCTCGTACTATTGTTGATATGTACATGATAAAGGGTTTTCATAGAATTGGTGGCATGAGAACTGGTGATGTGAGTAAGTACTCCTTGATCTTGTTGAAATCCTGATCGCATTTCTTGTCTCATTTGTATGCCACCCCCTTGTGGAGTAGATGAGAATATTGGATAGCCTTGTCTACTAGTTGTGTTATGAATCGACGAATGGACTGGAGTCTTCCTTTTAATCCCCTTAGCTGCTTGACTATCTTTGGTGCCTCCATTTCAAGGATTGCTTTGACTTTGATGTAGTCTACCTTAATTTCTCTCATGGATACAATGTACCCTAGGAGCTTTCCTGACTGTACCCCGAAGAAACACTTCTTTGGATTTAGTCATACCTTGTACTTTTCTAGCATGTTGAAGATGGAGCTCAATGTCGTTATGTGATCTTGATGTTTCTTTGACTTAGCCAATATATCATCCACATAATCTTTAATATTTTTGTGGATCATATCATGAAATATTAGTTTCATGGACCTTTGATAAGTAGCTACTGCATTCTTCAACCCGGATGACATCATATTCCAGCAATATGTCCCCCATGGACAAGTGAAAGACATTTTCTATTAGTCATCCTTTGTTATCATGATCTAGATGTAACCTGAGAATCCATCCATTAATGATAGTGTATCATGTTATGTCATCATATCTATAATCATGCCAATGTTTGGAAGATGGTAGGACATGATTTATTTAGGTCTCTAAAGTAGATGCGTGATGCCTCGGCTTTGGAAACAAAGTACAAGATTCTTGGAGACCCACTTTGACAATCAATTGACCATATAAATCCTGCATCTAGGAACTTTTGTAAATCCATCTTGAACAATAATGCTATCTAGGGATGCATCTTCCTTAGGTTTTGTCTCACCAGATTTCCCTCAGAATTATACCACTAGGTGGTGAACCATAACTTTTGGATCAAGACCCATCATGTTTGCATAGGTCCATGCAAATTTTATCTTTCTTTATTTTAGGAATGTAGCTAGAATCTCTTGTTCTTTTGTTAGAAGTGATTCTACATAGAAGGTGATATGCAATGTTTCCTCTATTCCTAGGTTGATTGGATTGTACCTCTCTACTAATACTATCGACTTCTCCTGATGAATAGCACTGAGGGGAAGATTGAATCCTTCATCCTTCGGTGCCTTAGAGGTTTTCATCCTTGGATGCATTCTTTATTTTTACTATTTTCAAGTTTGAGAGTGCCACAATGTGGTTTTTACTCAAAGACAGATATTATTCATAAATCTTTACTTTTGTGACTGAAGGATTCAATCATTTCCCCATAATAGGCATGTCAAACCCAACTTTGTGATCTTCATATGATATTGTAGCTCGCAATCCCATGAATTTCAAGAGCACCTCATTGTTTTCAATTGTATCCAAAATTAGTGGTCCTTTTTGGTCATAATCGATGAGTTGGGGATAGACTAAGATTATTTCATGGGCTTGATTGGTTGACTCAAAAAATAGGGTAATAATAATGAGAAGGGAGGAGTCCTCGAAAATCATGGGTAAGTCAGTTATAGGATCCTCATCACTACTACACAAATCAATTATGTCAAAGGTAAATTTATCTATGACTCAACCTATGGATACTGGTAATTGAAGGGTGGATGCAAATAGCTGAGGGGGTTTTTGACCTTCTTAACCAAGGCTGGCCCCTTTTCCCATTATAGCTACTGGGTACATCCAAGGCCAATATTTATCATAATACAATGAGGTAACGAAAGACCATTATCATTTTGTCCCAATTTCTTGTTTCTATTATAGCCCATACCAAGCATCATTTGTAATCCTTTGCTGCTCTCATCCATGGGAAGAACTAGCACAAGACTTTCATCTTGGGACAACAGGATTGATATGTCCTTTTCATCTACTATCTCCCATCTTAGATATCCCCAAAACCTGAATCTAGAAGGGTCTTCTTTCAAGGTTTGGGATGAGGTTTCTACTAGTTGAGGTTTCCCATAAGACCTAGGAAATTGAGGTAACTCTTGTATTACGAAATAAATTCTCTTCATTTTATCATGCCCACACCCATTGTCTTGGATAATAACTTTTATTTTGGATATATCGAGAATGGCAGGTGTCTTTATCTTAGAAGTAGAGGCCAATGTAGTTGGGTCTATATATGGAGTTGTAGAGCCTTCCTCATTCTTTGGGACTTGGGGTATTTTATATTATTTTTCTCTAGATTCTTGCAGTAAGCAAAGGGCTCAAGATCACAATGGACCGTGACCTCATGATTTTGATATGGGAATTTTACGCATTGATGGAAGGTTGATGAGATAGCGTGCATCCCATGGATCCACGGATACCCTAGGAGAATGTTATAAGGTAAATCAAGGTCAAAGACCTAGCATGTGTTTTCCATAATGGTTTTCCCTACTTGAATAGGGAGTTGAATAGTTCCCTAAGACACTCTTTCTTGATCATCATATGCTTTGATTTTGATACCTTTACCCTTTTCAATGGCATCCTAAAATAATCCTAGATTCTTTATTAGTTTGAGTGAATAGATATTTAGACCTACACCTCCATCCACCAAGACCATTTTGACTTTGTTTTTATAAACCAAGACTTCAAGGTGGAGTGCACAATTATGAGATGGTTTGGTGGGGAAGTCCTGATTGGAAAATTTTAGGAGGCTTGATGTAGTGATGTGTTCGACCATAGCTTGGAACTAGTCAGCATCAAGATCTGTGGAGATGGTGAATGAAGCCAACGCTTCCTCTAGGATTTTTCTATGTGCAGGTAAAATATTCAACAACTCTATGATGGAGATTTGAGTGGGGGTTCTTTTTAGCTGGTCTAGGACACTGTAACCTTTAGGAAGGATTTTGGATTTGAGTTGGATTCCCTAGGTGGTTGTGATGGTCCAACAATGGTAATTTTTCCACAACATGTGGTGAATCCACAATTAGCTTTGGCTCCCTTGATATTAATGACAGTGATCCATTGGTCTAGGGATATGACAACATGATTGTACACATGGTTAACATTGGAATACTTGTTCTTCCCATGGTTATTCCCTTTATTATGATATGATATAAAATTCATGTATATTTTTAGGTCTTGATTGCTAGCTGGTTGTTCAACATTTATGATCTTGTCATCGATGAGGTCTTGGATCAGATTTTTCAACCTCATGCAGTTGGCTATGGTGTTCCCTTTGATTTTGTGAAAATCACAAAGGTGATTTTCATTGTACCATGGTGGTTTTACTTGGGGTTTTTGATAATTCTCATAAGTGGGAATTTTGATGAGATTCTCATTTACCAATTTCTTCATGACCAATTCAATTGGTTCCTCAAGGGTTATGTATTTTCACTTGGTGGTATATTTTTTTCGTGGGGGTTGTCCCCCTTGATTATATTCAGGCTATTGACTTGATTATTGGGTGGTTGTTGTGATACTGCGTTGGCTTGCGTATTGTTTTTACTTTTTCTTTGTGGTTGTTAGTATGATTGTGTGTTCTATTTTGGAGCACTGATTATGACCTTGGAATCCACCACACCATCATTGGTGACATTTTTTTTTCACCCACGTGCAATGTTTTTCATTGTAGTTGGTGGATGGGTGGTTGTCTTGATGTTCTTGATATGTGGGTGTTCCCCCTTGTGCAATAAGGGCTCGTTCAATGTTAAGCACCTTGGGGATCAAATGGTCATATGTGGTAGTACATTGCATCTTTAGGTGGAATGATAATGTTTTCTTGAGATTGGCAATGGTGGTGCAAATTTGTTGTTTGTCTGGCATGGTCCATTTTCTTCTATTGGCCTTGGATCACCATCATTATGGGAAGGAAGCAAAAGATTCCCCCTTAGCTTGTTTAAGGGTAGATAGTTCCTCAAGACTCACATCCATACCTATATTGATTGCATAGTTCTTTATGAATGTGTCTACAATCTCTTGGTAATTTTTTATTCTAGGAGGGAGGAAAGAGAACCATTCCATGGTAGGGCTAGCCAAACTTCGAGGGAATAGCCACATCAGATATGTATCATCACATGTGACCTCCATGCAATGTATTTTGAATTCCCTGATGTGATCTTTATGGTTTCCTATCCCACAATACTTGTCTTATTTAGGGATTTCAAACCCCTTTGGAAATAGTACCATTGCAAGGCTCCTGTCAAATGGATAGGGGAACAAGTTGCTTGGTTCTTTTATTTTTTTCCCAAATTGGAGATCTAGAACTTGCTACAAGAGTAATTTGATTTGTGTCATCACATCACTTTGCAGATCAGGAGATGGAGGGAATTTGTTTTGAGGTGGTGGATTTTTTTGAGTGATGGGTGGAGTGTTGGGTATGTTGGTGGGATTTTTTTGCAAGCTTTGTTATGCAATCAAGGATTGTTGATACACTTCCATTTTCTATTGTTCCAACAACGCTCACTATGGTATTGCTGCTGATGTGCCAACAATGTTTGTTGTTGAGCAAGTAATTGAGTTGCTTCTTGTTCAGCTTGATATTGTTGCAGGGCTTGTTGATATGCTTGCTATTGAGCAGCTTCATATTTTTCTTGCGCTTATGCTTGTTGAGATTGATATTGGGCTTGAACCTAATCCTGAGCTTGTTGGATAGCTTTTGCAGCATGGGAAGCTTGTGCAACTTGTGTGGCTTGAGTAGCTTGAGCTGCTTGAGCTACTTGCACAGCTTGGGTAGCTTGGGCTTGTTGTTGTTGTTTTTGCAACAAAGATTGAGCTTGGCAAGATTTTTTTTCTTGTTGTGCATGTTGCGCTTGTTGTGTGGCTTGAGCTTCTTGTGCTTGTTGAGCAACTTGTGTGTTTTGTGCTTGTTGAGCTTGGAATTGTTGAAGTTCCTTTTGATAGGCATGTCGTGCTACTGGCAAGGTGATGCTATATTGGTTGGCCACATTTGATCTTGGTAGCAGTGGTGGCAGATTTAGAATGGTGTTTGTTGTTGTGATGAGGGGTGCCATTGTATTGATGATAGGGATTTGTGTAGTAGATGGTGTGATTGATATGCTTGGTCCTTCAGAGACCATGTTTATGTGTTGTGTGATGATTGCTTGTGTTGCTCAAATGGTTGCCACATGTTGTTGCAATATTGATGGCAAGATCAAAGGATTTGGCATGATGTTTTGATTTAAGATTAGGGGGTTTTTTAGATTTTGTTGATTGATGGGTGGTAAAGGGGGTTTCCCTAAACTGAGGAGTGGTGTGGATGTTAATGGAAAGGGTGGAAGTGGTGGAAAAATAGGTGGTGTTTTCCCTTAAGGAAATGATGATGATGAGGGGTCAAAGATTACCCCTTGTCCAAATAGCCCACCTTTTCCTTGTGAAGTCATAGGGAGAGAGGTTTGTATATTAAGAGGATATGTCAGTGTTGCGTAAAAAGAGGATGGGTTGTTAGGGTCATGAAAGGTGAGCAAAATAGATGGGTGTAGTGGATTCAGTGGGACAGATTGACCCATGATGATTTTCGCATCCAAATCTTGGTTGTTACAAGGGGATGTGTTTGAAGAGCATGAAGTAATGAGCTCCCCTTGTTGACAATTGGTTGAGTTGGAGCAATGTATGATGTCATTTATGGGATGGTTTGAGTGATGCTTTGGAATTGAGGTGTGGATGATATCAGGGGCATAATCCCGAGAGGCTTATCCACAATAGCGCTTACATGAAAATTAGAAGGGAGTTTAGCCCCTTCTTTGGCCAATTCTAGCATGTATTGTGAGGGATTAAGTTTCATCAAGGCATCAAAATTTTTGTGAATCTCAGGATTTTGGACCATTTCAATAATCTCATCTTGAGTCATCCCTAGAACATTATTGGTGATGTCCTCCACTTGGCCACCCTCCTCTTGATGATCTGAGGGAGATTGAGCGTGGGATTGCTAGAACCAATGGGATTCATTTTGGGAGAAGTTTGACTCAAGTCACTCGAAGTAGATGTTTCTTTGTTCATTTCCATGTTCTTATTGTGTTGAGATCTAGTTTGGACCATAAAATGAGGATAAATTTTTAGGAATGGGAGGTGAACCTTTAATTCCTTGGATTGATCTAAACTTTAGGTACAAAAAGGAAAGTCTAAGATATTAAGGATCAAGGATGGTGATAAGATAATGAAAGATGGGTGATTAGTGGATGATTTTAACTCTTAGGAAACTTCGAGGAGGATACTAAACTTTAGGACTTTTGGTTTGATGTTGGATTTGATTTTGGATCTTGATTTTGATTTGGTTTGATTTTATTTTGATTGGATTTTGGTTTGGATAAAATCTAAGAGGTTGGATGTTGTCCTAGAGTAAAATTTTCCACAAGATGATAATTTAACTATGTGTGTAAAGAAGGATTCATCTACACACACCTAGTCAAACAAGATGATTTTGGCTTTTCAATTTCAAGAGGATTTTCCCAAAGTTTAGCATGAAATATTTTTTTTAAGATTTCCAAGAGTTGTTTGTGAGATGGATTTTTTATTTTGAGTTTGAGGATGGATGAAGGTTTTGATTTTGATCCTAAGAGACATAGAGAGACTTAGTTTTCTAGACCTAGTTGTTGAAGAACATGCTATACTTCCTATGTGAGATATTCAAACCTTTGAAAAAGTGTTGGATTTTGACAAAAGTAAAATGAATACAAATTTTGGTTTTTCCTTGATGCACGTTTGTAAAATTTGAAGGCCAATCTTTCTCTAAATTCATAAAGCATATACAAATGTTTCTTGTAAGTTTTTTGACTAAGACATCTTCTCACTTTGGTTTTCAGATTTTGATCTTTCGAGAAACCATTTGGGAGAGCACATGTGTGGGGTCCAATTGTTTCTTATCTTTTCTTAATTATTCCTTTTTAGCAAAAACACTTTCTAAATTAGGTTTTCAAAATAAATGTATAATATCCCAATTTCTTCTCATCCCAAAAAGTCCATTATGTCAAAATCAAGCAAATTAAGGCAATAGTTCCCTAATGTTGACTTTAGTGAGAGAAAATTGAGATGTAAATTCAAATGCTTAGAAGCCTCTAAGGACGGAATCCCTAGGAAAAGCAATAGCACTTGGATTTTTTCAAAGGTATTTTCTTCCCCTAAAGGGTTTGGAATTTGATGATTATGGTTATATGTTTTCTTTTCCAATGTTTTAGAACCATGCAAAGTGTTTTGATTCCAAGAAAATGCACAACACTATGGATAGTCAAGAGACAATATTTGTTGAATCCCCACTTGGATAAATCGAGTTGCACTTATTCTTGGTGGATGATTAAAATCTTGACCACACTAGATCCCCTCCATGTTACTCACTTCTACAGGTCATCCAAGCTTTAGTACCCATGAAACTCCCATGAAATACTTTTCATCTCTACTAAGAACTACAAAAATATGGGACAGATTTAGAATGACCATTCTTGCACCAACAAATAGAGAAGGATTCCATCTTCTAAACAAATTGTTTCTTAGTCAGGGTGATTGGGGACATGGCACCTTGCGAGAGTCCAGCAAGCCAGTAAAGGCTTTAATCAATCCTACTAGGGAATCTTATACTTTTAAAGGTAGTACCCTATTTTGAAAGAAACTGTATGGCTAAGGCCTACATACCATTGGACTTGATGATTTAATCTTATCCTTTTATATACCGGCCTGAGTGAAAACCGATCAGAGTCACCTTCAAATTCTCCTTTCAGATGTGTCTCTTAGGCAGGCCCCTCTAAGGGTAAATAAAAGTGAGAAAGCACATTTGTAGTTTGATTGATATTTGTTTACATGAAAAAAAGGAGAACACACATGATATACTCCACACTAGCAAGATTTTCTCAATTTTAAGAATCCAAATTGAAGTGTGGAGGTAATCTCTTATACAACTTAATATCAACCAAATATTTTTGATTCTCAAGATCACCATGAAGCATGAGAGAAGTGGATACACCTTTTAAATGATATTACTTTGTATAGGAGATTACAAAACATAAAAAGCACAAGCTCATTTTAACCTTGAAAGCAAGAATGGATTCTTTTTATAGCACCAATATTGAAATATGAAGTTTTCTTGTTCAATTTTAAAACCCCAAAAATAACTCTAGTAAGTTCCTAAAGTTATTTTTAATCCATTTGATTTATTCTTTTTAAGCCCAAACAAAAATTATTTAGTCCTAAAAAGCTTGAAGATGAAAAATCCCTTAGAAATGGGTTGTAATTGCTCCCCAAAGTGTTTAAAAACACTTGATATGTACAATAGAATTAAGATGCCATAAGAAGTCTTTATTTCATTTCCTCCTTCCCTTTAAATCACTCCAACCTACAAAAACTGGTTAAAACTACAAAAAACAGAGGCTAAAAACCAGTTAAAAGTTAAAGGTTATCAAAAAAATAAAAATAGAATGTTGAAAAACTTGAAATCTTCCTTTACCCCACCCCAGTGGTGTAGTCTGCGATGGTGGTGCAGTTTGGAGTGAGTCAGTGTCACTCTACTGAGACTAGTAGTGCTCTGTGGAGAGATAGTGAGCATGATTGTGGCACTGTTTCACCCAATGACACAGTTTGGATTTTGAGTTGACCTGGGATGAGGAAAATGTTTCAAGTGTCACAATTTGGAGTTTGATAGCATCACTAAGTAGCACTGTTGGACTGGTAGCGACATACTTTTTCCTTTTCAATGGTGCACTTTCCTATAGACACACAAAAATTTTAAAAAAATAGAATTTTAATGAAAAAACATGTTAATTCTTCAAAATTCACCCTCCTTCTAGCACCAACATGTGAATGGTGATTCTAGACTTGGACAAACACAAACAAACAACACATTATTAGTCCATTATGAAAATCAAATCATCATTCCCCATAGGGTTAATTTGAAATATCAAGAACAAGAAATAACATGAAAAACACAAATTAAAAGTTACTCCATCTTGCTCAAAACAAACAAACTCTCAATCCCATGGGGGAATTCATGCTATTTTGATGTGGAAAATAGCCCTTTCCCAATTCCTTGCAAGCTTGGTGATGATCAATGATGAAGATTTGATGCTACTTGATGAAATTTCTTCATAACTTAGCTATGAAATGATAAAAACTATGAAAATGGATAACAATGGATGAAAATTGCTAAAAACATGAAGATAGTGACTTTCCATAAGAACTTTGTGGATCCAAAATCAATATGAGAGCCGTCTATTTATAGAATAGAATGATGGAGTAATGAGCCAAAAGGTTGCATGTGGCATCAAACACCAAACAATAGCATAATGCCACATGTCAACATGTGAGTGGACAAAGGTGGAGCACATTTTGACGAATGTGGACATTAATGCTATTAGGTGGAGATTTAAAATTGGAGAAGTGACATGTTGGAGGGAGATGAAAGAAGGATTAAATGTCACTTGGATCAAGAAAAAGGATATGTAAGAGGCCTTTAATGCCTTGTTCGATGGACAAGTCCGTTGGAGGGAGATTTCTAAACAGAAACATTCCAACTTGATGCCTTTTGAATGAAAATGGAAGATTTAATAAATCAAATAAATTGATTTACTTGCGCAAGTTGCAAAATCTAGAGGATTTGAGGGATTAGTGTTGGGATTAATCAGGATTTGATTAATTTAGATGATAATTAGTTGATTTGACATTTTGATAGATTTACATTTTAAACAAATCAAATGAGAGGAAGGAATATTAGATTTAATTAAATAAGGGCTTGGATTTATTTAATTAAAAGGGGAGACGATGTTAGATTTAAATAAAATAAAGGTTAGTTTATTTAATTTAAAGTAGATGACTTTAGAACTCAATTAAATAAAATGAATTATTTAATTAAATGAGGGATATTAGGATTAATTAAACAAAATGATTTATTCAATGAATAGGAGAGAATGACTTAATCAGATAAAATTGATTTATTTAATTAAGAGATGAAATGAGATGAATTTAATCAAATAAATATTATACAATTAAATGGTTAGTAAAGGAGATGATTTAGGATGAGCTAGTGTTAGTAAATCAGGATCAAGTGCACAAGATCAATTGGTATATTTTATGTGTCTACAATGGTGAACCCCTCAAAGCTTAAAGAACCCCCTAGGTCTTGCAAGTTGAGAATTGACTCACCTTTTTTTTTATAGTCAATCCAATTTGGGATCCTAGTGCATTATTGAATGATACTTTAAGAAGTGTGGTGTTATATGGCCTTGGCCATAAATCACACATTTTCTAAATATTCACTTTTCACTAAACTATGTGTCTAGTTTTGACAAATGAAGACAACTTAACATTACACTCAGATTTCACAATAAAATTTTATGTTTTCAAATGGTTCTACAAATTTAACAAGCATGAATTTCACCAAAATGTGATGCATGGAAAGGGATCTATGGTCTAAATCACACCTTTTCCAACATTACATTAGAGAGGAACCAAAATGGATCACACAAGACCACTTGGCTACTATCCTCAATGGAAGATCCAAAATGGTAGATCAAGGTTTTGGTTCTCTTTTATGTTTATGAGGTTAATTTAATTATTAAATCTACAACTAATTCAACTATTTAATTAGAAAAATCTAATGTGGTTTCAAGAAAGTACAAAAATATAATAGATATTGGTGACAAAAAAGTAGATTGTATAGATTGAGGAACTTGGAATG
>VDFB02157921.1:0-13600 GCA_007258455.2 Sequoia sempervirens | reverse complement strand
ATGGGTGCTTAGTCGTGCAGCCCGTAATCACCAACAATTTGCAGAAATTGATTTTTTTTGTAGACCTTTGCATTGCTCGAAGGCACAAATATTTGTGCTATTTTTTTTTCCTGAAAGGAGTGATATTCTCTAGAAAAATGGAAATTGGAGGCTGTGATTTGTTTTTGGAGGTGTGACTATGCCCATTTGGTGGGTGATTTGTAATTTGGAGGCTCGGTTTGGTCATTTGAAGATGCCTTCACCTGCAATTTCATCCCTTGCACCGATGATTGTAGGTATCGAGGCGTTTGGCATTTTGAATTTTTGTTCAGGGCGGTCTTCTAATCTCTAGTGTAGGCGTGTTTGATAAGATACCCCCACAATCTTTCTTCTCTATTTTTTCTTTTAGAACCCTTTGTTTCTCTATGAATTGTTGCGAATAAAGCCCCAAAATCACTGTTCAAATGACAATTTAGAGGGAATAATTTTTTTGTTCAAGAGGCTCAATTCTCTACTGAGAGGGCCAATTTTTGTTGAGGAGAGGGTTGTTTTTTGTTTTCGAAGAGGGGAGACCCTTCACCCCGGAAAACATTATAAGGAGGCTGGAAAACTTGCAGAAGGGGTCAATTGACTCTGAGATCTGTGTTGGAAGTTGGCGCTAGAGACCTCCCAAGGCTATGAGAGAAGAGGCGAGTGAGGGTTGATTAAGGTCACAGACTGGCGGTAGAAGCCACAAACAGGTAGTAGAGGAAGGGGTGTATCGACAGTTGTAGAGAGGAGGCGCTAAAATCTCATGCCATTGAGGTGATTCAAATCTACATTCTAGACACATTATAGTCACTTTCCTGAAAGAGGAGTCCACAAATTTCATTATGGAAGCTATCTCTATGGGAGGCATGTTTTCATCAATGTGTTATGGGAGATTGGAAACCTGAAGTAAGCACGGTTCTAAGAAAAGGCAACCCATTTTGGGAATTTTTTCACACAAGAAGCAACCAATATAACCCAACCCACTATTCTGACTGGTGCGAATTTATTGCATGTTTAGGGGTGGTTTGCTGATGACATGATCGATCTGTCTTTTTGCAAGTGTGTTCTTCTCTTCATTCTGCGGGTAGATTTTTGTGAATATTTTCACCACGATGGAGGTAGATGTAAACCTTAGTTTCTAGATGCATGCATGTTTCTTTCCCTATTTTTTTTTTGCATGATCCTTGCTTTCTTCCTTATTGATTCTTTAAAAATTGCATGTGCTTTGCGAGCACCACATGATAAAGATCTGGGAAAATTTGGAGCTTTGTAAAAATTAAACTTATATAAAGTTTCATATGGGGGTTTCTACTTAAAACATCTAGTATAGGTTTCTTTCATTTTCTTCTAAATAAACAAATTTAGAATATTAAAAGTTGCTTATTAACTGTCAAGATCCAAACTGTTCTTCCAATAGGTAGTCAAAAGTGTTCTTTTGTTTTAAGTTCCTGACTACATGAGCTTCCAGAGTCATATCCTCATGTGCTTCCAGAGTTTCTTTTTAGCAGGACAATATTGAGCATTGGATAAACAATGGCATCATCCCAATCGGAGGGCATCTTTGTAGTTCTTTGGTAGTTGCAACTTTCTTCTTTAGTTTGAATAAATTTTTAGGAGTTTTTCCACTTGGATTTTCTCCTTTCCTCTTTGTTGACAGCCACATCACCGTTGTTGGCCCACCATCTTCCTCACCTTTGTAGCTTCTTCTCTATTATTCTTCACAAGATCTTGGATCAACATCATTTTTGTTTGACATGTGGACAAGTGATAAGTTTTCAAAGGAACACATCATCTAGATTTGGCTTCCAAAATCACCCATTCTTTTGGTTTGGCTTCTCCAACCACCAGTGGATCATTTTCTTCCTAAGGGGAGAAATTTTGTTTCCAAGCAGTGGATCATATTTTGTCTTCAAGCATTCATCATTAGAATGGGATCTCTTTCATTATGGGCGGGATTCATATCTTCATTTTCTTTTCCTTCATCAGGTTTTGCTTCTCCTCAGTTTTTATTCAGGGGGTGTTGGAGTAAATTAATTAATATTTACTGTAGTGTTTAATGCAAACTTAGGAAAAGGTCATCTAGTTCTGATTGTGAGTGTTATTGCATTAATTATTCATTTCAATCAATCATGTGATTTATTCTTTGTGTTGCACACAAGATAAAGTCACTTAACTGATTCATGCATTTTGTTAGCTCACTCCTCTCTCAGTCAAAACTCTATCATTCAGGGTCTCATGTTGAGTTCACTTGAGTCTATATAAGGATATTCAATCCTTCATTGTAATCATTCAATAATCAATAATCATTATTGTTTCACATATTTTGTTGTGTAATTTCTCATTTGTGTGTGACAAGTTTCTCTTTAGATTATCATCCAGGGCTTGTAGGATCCCAATCACAGATTCTTTCACACTTCTCCTTTGGCACATTTGCATATGCTTCACAACCAACAACTATAAGATGTCTTAATGAAGGCTTGCAACTCGACCATGCCTCTATAGGTGGGCATGTGCAGGATCATGGTATGCCAAAAAGTGGTAATGGAGAAAAAAATACGTGTTTCTACGACTCAAAAATGCGAAAATGTCGAGTTGACTTTTTGGGGCTCGGGTGACTACCAAGGCAAAGCAAAAAGCTAGATTTACAAATCGGATATCCGATTCTATAGGCATATATATATAACTTCGGGCCGAATGAAACCGACCAAAACTCATTTGCATTCGGCTTAACCGTGGTGGGCGCACAGTGGAAAGCGCAAATTAGATATCCGATTTCAAATCCATCTCCAACAGGTTAGATTCTTGATTTTTTATTTGCTCTAATCAAATTTTCAATTAGATTTGTTTAATTTTAGTTGATTTTTTTCAAAATAGGGTTTTTTGATAGATTTTTTATGAAAAATTTGAGTTTAGCATGGATTTTGATGAAAATTGAATGTTTGCAATGGATTTTCACTTAAAAATAGTGTTTTTTATGTATTTGGATTAAAAATTAGAGAATTTTATAGATTTTTGTTAAAAACTAGGGTTTTTGTTGGATTTTTAAAAAAAACTAGGGTATTTTTATACTATTTTTATTTATATTGTCTGATTTTAATTAGATTGATTTGTTTTTATATTTAATCAGGCATTATGGCTGCATGTATATAAAATTAAAATTTTGTGCATTTCTAAAAGTATTCCTATTGGCAGACCTAAACATCTTCAATTAGGATCCTCAGATACTATATCTCATTTTTAGATTTTAAATTTAACAAAAATCAACCTCATCAGTCTAGGGTGCCAATTCCCTGTACAATCAGTTTTGACAAAGATTTGGATCATAGTTCTATCTCTATGATTCTTATGTTGTTTTGGGTTTTGTGTGTGCAAATTATTTTAGTTTTTGTGACTATTTTGTGTTTTCCCTTCATTGTATGAGCATTAAATTGTTTTGAGTCTTGTAGAAAATTTATGAGCTTCATGACCTTGTGTCACTTCACTAATACCCACGTGAGATGTAGTTGTAGACTTATGGCTTCCTATGCTGCAATCATAGCCAATGTTGAGCTTGATTCTTATAACTCTTTCACTCAACGTATAATGTCTACCCAATCCATCTTATATTCCCTCCCTAGTCCTACATTACCCATGTCTTTTTTGTAACCTAACAGTTATGTGGACTTGGCATATGTTATTTCTAAGGTCCCCAATGATAATCTAGAATAATTGGATAAAGACCTACAATGAATTCAACAATTCTTAAGCATTGAACCTTTGGATGGAGAAGCAATCCCTCTTTTGGATAGCATTGGGAAGTTGGTAAATGATTAGGAAGGGATAGAAGTGTTACGTAGCCTAGCTAATATAGTAGATTCTAATATTCCTTTGGTAGCTAGTTTCACGAAATTTTTGACTAATGCTCAAAATCCTTTTGGAAAATAAGTTTCCTCTCCCACAATAATTCCTTCTATTCCCAACTTTACACCTCCAATCATAGCATCAATGATGGAATATAACAATGGTTTAAACTCAAGCTTAGGAATTTCTAGTGGAAATTATAATAGTTTTGTCCCTTCACCTATAACACCTCCATATTCATCACCCCTCCTAAACATGAAATATAATATCCCACCATTCCTCCATACTAGTTCACCATACTTGAAAAACTCTCACAACATGTGGCCCAATGATTTTGTGATAAATCAACTTTTTTATTTAAAGCATGACATTAATACAACAACAAATTTCAAACTTAAACCAAAAACAAACCAATAGTAAACATCCAAAATAATTCTTTTACATATAGTTCATTAATGTTCACTATTTTAAATACACCTATACTACAAAACATTGAAATATCTTAAGTTTTGCCAAATGGTAAAAAATATCCTAATAACCATTTGTTAGTTTTACTACCTTGTGTAGAGACTTTATTTTTGGAAGATTCACTCATAGTGAAACTCTTTTCTTAGATCATTGAAAGATATGGCCTTGGATTGGTTTTGTTCATTGTCAAACAAATCAATTACCTCCTTTACACAACTCATTAGTGATTTCCTCCAACACTTTCAAGTGAACATCAATCCTCAAGTTACATTAACAAATTTAGTTCATTGTAATCAGGGACCTAAAGAGAAAATTAAAAACTTTATGAAATGATACTAATCCCTTTTATTTTGAAATTCTCCTATAGTCTTCAAGATGTTGACATTCAAAGGGCAGTTTATAGGTAACTTACAACCTAATATTCAAGATAAGAAATTGCTAATGAAATATCCATCCTTAACACGCTTTTTGTATAACTCCTTCATGATTATCAAATATCGATTAGTTGGTATGAAGGTACCCCTTCATAGGCTCCTATTGGTCAATCATATAAGTCATGCCTCAAAACAACTATCAATCATTTAAAAAGAAAAACAAAAAATTCATTACTTGATAAACATTCATGTCAAACTACTCATAATATTGAGACAGAAGTAACTACTGTAAACATAACTCTAGATATAAATTTAGGCCATGAGATAGGAAATTTTCATAGTTGTTTGATTCTCTCCATGTTATCATGTTGCAATTGTTAAACAAGAATATGATTCAACTTCCTACAATTAGTCATATTCAAACAATTAAACCTTTACCACCAAACTTTAATGCAAAAACATTTTTTCAATATCATCGTACACCTTGACATGATATGGAAAGATGTAAGCATATTTATAACCAAGTGCAAGACCTCATTCTAATCAAATCCAGTTGGATGACCTATTAATGATAAAGGAAATAAATTGGTTTTTTCACCTAATCAATACTTACAAATATTTACAAGCCCATTGCCAATTCATTCAACAAACTTTGTTCAATACAATGATAATGAAGAAGATGATAATGATTTTCCATCTTTATAAACATTATTAATATTCAAAATCATAAAGGAAAAACCAATATTTTGTTTGACATTTCTTTTACATATATTGATTCTATAACTACACTCTCGATGGTCTTCTTTATATCAAGTATGCAAAAACCCGGCAAAGGGGAATACTCATTGATCCCATCGCGACATAGTGAATTACCATGATCAAAAAGAGTTATTGTATGTACATGAACTTTATGTGCAGATGATTATGAACAATCAAAAGCATGATTAAAAGCTCTTCATGATGGTTATGGCTTCCTATAATTGGTTTGATAATCCTCCAAGAAAGGTTGGGACCTTAAATAGTTATGGTTTTGATAGATTTTATGAAAAAATTTGAGTTTAGCATGGATTTTGATGAAATTTGAATGTTTGCAATGGATTTCGACTTAAAAAGAAGTGTTTTATGTATTTGGATTAAAAATTAGAAAATTTTATAGATTTTTGTTATAAACTAGGGTATTTTTATAATATTTTCATTTATATTGTCTAATTCTAATTAGATTGATTTGTTTTTATATTGAATCAAGCATTATGGCTGCTGACGATGAAAATGCACCAATTCCACCACCTCCACCACCTCCACCTCCTCCACCTCCACCTCCTCCACCTCCACCACCTCCACCACCACCACCTCCACCACCTCCACAGCCATCAATTCAAGAATTAATTTCTGAAAATTGGAACAATTAAGGGGCATTTCTGAAGTTTATACGAGTCCCTCGATTATCTTCGATGTCAAACACAATGAAAGAAATAATTAAAAATATAGAAACCCTCTCCTCGCAACATAATGCCTTTCATTCGTGGCGAGAAGACATGAGAGAATATTATGCATGGATTGTCCCATGATGATGTGGAAAGATCTTGGAATAACCAAAGCCCAAATAGCCTCTTTATTTGTTAACCCCCTCGCGACCGTTTCGAAGTTATCGTTAATAAAACAAAAACTTTCTATAAAATGGTGCACCCATAGAGACATTGTAGAAAACTTTTGGGATCGTTGGTGTATGGTTTTTCTTTGAAACCACCAACAACAATTTGGATGTACCCATTTTACTTCTGCAAAAAAATTATATGTCGAGTTTGTGTTAGGCATCATGTCACTACTTTGCATTAGATCCCCCAAGGCATTGGTGGGAGGTATGCCCGTGATAGAGAAGGCGCTAGAGTAATACCCCTCACCACATGTTCCCCTCCTCTTCCTCCCACACCTCTAGTATATCATCCAGATATTATGTAGGATGCTGCCACACAGACTATCCATGCTATTCACTCTTTGAGTGGTATTTTGGTTTTGCATGCTTCTGTAGTAGCTCAGCTACATTTTGGTGATGTTGGTGATGGCTCACTCGAAAAGCCGCCGTGATCATCCTCGCCGTGTCCACATATTTGTGTACCACATACACTTGCTCCATGTGTCACTAAATATGCTTGGGTCCTCTTATACAACCCGAAAGCATCCCCTGCATATTTCCTCGATATGATACTCCTACCATGTGGACATTGAGGTAGATCGACGCAGTGGGAGGAGCACACTGCATGCAGTCCTCTCCTGCTAGAGAGGGGGACATTGGAATAGTGACACAAGTAAAATTTAAGTTGTGAATTCATAACTTGCATTTGTTTCTAAATGAATATTAATAAGAGATAGTATAATGTACTAATATTTATTTACATGGTCTATTTAACAGTTGATGTTCGAGGAGGAGCTGACAAATGTGACAGATAGCACCTCGAGGGCCATTTCATTTGGCCTGGACACGCACACAGTATATATTTTTGCACTCATTCATTTACATTTATTTGCTTGTATACTCTCTTGTCCCTTTGAATTGTCATTAAAATGAAATTATATAATAACTTATATGTTTATCTTATTTTCTCTTGTAGGGAAATACCTCTCAGGAGTGAGGTACACCCTTGTCCTGCATTATGGAAGTGTAATGTTGGATAAGGGCAAGGTAATTGAACTCAAATTTGATTGAATTAATAATTTTAAGATCTTATATTGATTATACATACATCGACATAGATTGGTAGTTTCATATGTACTTGTCATTTTTATGTGCAGGGAATTATGAGCTATATGTCCTTGTTGACAAGGGCCACAACACCCGAAGCAGTACGTATTGGAACCCCTGAAGGAGTAGGTGTTGAAGCAGCTCAAGGAGGAGGTGTTGAAACACCTAAAGAAGTATGTGTTCATTTTATGACCTAAATATTTTTATTATGACCAACTTCATATTTAGGTCATAATGAAACTACCAATCTACCAATCTATGTACATATATTGACATAGATTGGTAGTTTCATATGTACTTGTCATTTTTATGTGCAGGGAATTATGAGCTTTACGTCCTTGTTGACAAGTGACACAACACCCAAAGCAATACGTATTGGAACACTTGAAGGAGTAGGTGTTGAAGCACCTCAAGGAGGAGGTGTCAAAACACCTAAAGGAGATAAAGAAAAAGATCAACCTAAAGAAGTATGTGTTCATTTTATTTTGTATTTGGTATTTATATGTTCCTATTACCGACAATTGTATGCTAACTTGGATCACTTTTTATGTTTTTGTTCACCTATATAGATTGAAATACAAAGATGGTTTGGTCGGTTCTTTGAGAGGGCATATTCTAGAAACTCTCGAATTCCTTTGAAGAGACGGATATTTCGTGTAATCAAGAGTACAATTTTAGAGTTCAATTATAATTTAATGTATATTGATTTTGACATGTTAATTATTCGATTTTAAATTATATAGTATAACTAATCTCACTGTGATTTGACTTTTCTTGTCCAAATTTTACCTTCGTGAGAGGCGCAACAAGTGCTTCAAAGAGGCTCCATTTTGATGATCCACCAAGAGTTTAGGAATGATAGACATTTTGGCATGTAAATATTGAATAGATACCGAGATGGCATATGCCACATATTGTAAAATTTTGTTTGAGTTGGCATTGATGCCATTTTTGTATATGGACATACACTTGATTATTGGATAATTTGATATATAGAAGTTGACAATCGAAATTTAATTGCCTCCTCATGTGCAAAATTAAACTCTTTGAAAATTTAATCAAGTGAGCAATGGTTAAATATCTTGATGTATAATAGCATAAAATGAATGGTTATATTATGTAGTTTATTCATATTGCTGATTACATTGCATTGCACATCTTTCAAACTCAAAGCATTACCTCACATTGCATAAGTAACAACTAGATGCTGATAGATGAAAAAATTTCAATTACAATATAGTTTTTACAAAGTCAACCTTTTACAAAGTCAACCTAAGCAATTATGCAATTACTTCACAGTACATAACTAATAATTAACTATATCTGCCTTGGAATGCTTCTCAGCGGATTGATTAGTCACTATGACAAGATCAGATAGAAGTGACATACTAGAAAACTATGAAATGTGCAAGTATGAAAATTAAAATAAACAAAGAGTAGAACTTTATCTTTGAAGATACTTTAGCAGGTTGGAAACATGAATACCAATGCTACAAATAATTTTTTCTTTCACTTCCAAGCAAAACACAACATGCTAAAACATTCCAACACAATGACAAAGGCATGTCACACATATAATGGAATCATCTTTATATATACACTAACACATACCTAGACTTTCAAATTAAATTAATTAACCCATGCAAAAACAAAATCACAAGAACTCAAGAGCACACAAATTAGCCACTCACACACAAACTGTAACCAAGCTAGCTTATGAGATTCAAGAAAATAGGTGTAATAAGAAAACCTTCACAGTGATTTAAATCCAAAAGTTGTTTTCGATCCACCAATTCACCAGAGTTTCCATCATTCTTTCCCTTTTCTTCATATTCCATAACATGATATGGTTCTCTTTTCAACCCCTTTGCTCTACCCCCTTTCGTTTGATTTTGATCTTCTAGGTTCTTATTGTGTATGTTATTACTTGTATTTTCATTATTTTCCAGAGAGGGTGATGGTGCCTTCTTTGATGTAGTTGGCCTCCCTCTTTTAACCCCTTTCTTTCCCATTGCTTTTACTAGCATAGCTTCTGATTCTATAGTCACTATCAGGTTGAACAAGAGGAGCAAGTAAACAAACATAATTTGCAATCTTTCCTTCCTTTATTTATTCCCTTTATGGTATAGTACAATGTGGCATGAAAATGAATCTCTGCTTCATACAATATAATAATCTACTTCAATTGGAGTCCAGTATAAAATATATTAAAGGAGGACTATATCTAATAAGAACAAGATAGAGATTAATAACTTGGATGAATCACTTGTAACCAAACTCAGTAGCCCAAGGAAAGACTTTCCAACAACCCATAAAAATGTTCTATAATATCATGAAAAAAGTAAAGCATCAGTAAATCAAGGATCTTATTATATTGCATAGTAACAAGGCTCTTTTTATATTGATCTTATAATTATTGTAAGCATAAGGCTTCAAGGATCTTATTATATTGCATGGTAACAAGGCTCTTCATTCTTCTGTGGAGAGACATCATCTACATTTGCAATGGAGGCTTGATGCCAAAAATATCACAAAATTTGTCAAATGAGAAATCAATATTGTCACAATAGAAAAGATGGTTAGACTAACAAATCTATATTAAATTATAATGAACTTAACCATAATGAACCTAAGCATTTTACCTTCCATTCTTGAAAATGCTATTCAAGTAAAAGATCAAGGGTCATTCCTTTGCTTAAGAGTTATCCATTGTTTCATCATCAGCATTACTAAGTGTCCATATTAGTTTTTGTCTTTGGTCTCATGATGCCCAATAACACATAACATTTGTTGCTATAACAAGGTGCACATACGAGAATGGTTTTGTGTTTCTATAGTCTTCAAAATGCATATTCTTTCTAACCATATATGTTCGCAACCAAGTTCCTGCAACCACAACTGAACCTGTAGGAAACATGAACCCATCATCATCTTCCATCGGTTGTGTTAGCTTATTCTTTACCTGCACACATCGAGCCAACCAATATTCTGATCTCTCTTCATTCCCCTGTGGTGCAACAACTGCAAAAACATGTCCTAGTTGTAGTAGATCTAAAAGTCGGTCGTAATCAACTGAACTTTCTATTATGTCATTTCTCATGGATATTGTTTGAGATAATGGAGTTAGATACTGTGGAACCCATGTATCCACCCACTCACTTGACTCGCATTGATCCCACTCGCACTTAATACAACTCACAAAAACAAGCCAAATTCCCAGTCCAAATGGTCCATGTGCTTGCATCCGAAGCCAAATGAATGTATCTTTTGAAGAATCTTTTGATTGTATGACACCAACTGCCCCACCGTAATTCTCCTCAACCAACCAAAGAATCTGGGCGAGACTGCTGAATCAAGTGTCCCTCCCCCGTGACAATGCTGAACTACACCAATCAACAATAGAATGCATCACTAAATTTTTTCCCCGGAATCTTCAATTGCTCCTTTAACTAGAGCTCTTTACACATGCACCGCTTCATCGTGTTCCTCCCTTTCCCATGCCCACCAAAACTCCAAATATGAGACCTTACAACCCTCTCTACATGCATTCTACTCAACCAATAAAACATACGAGCATTCTTGAATTGACCTGTGCAGTTATCTGACCAAATGAGATGTTGGCCCATTGCTATATCATGCTCCTGCAAGAACTCAAAAAAATTCTCAAAACAATGTTGGACATACTCAGATGAGTGAGATCTATCATCACTCATATAAAAATGATACTCTTATTATCTTTCGATCCTCCTCTGTACTATCAAGTGGATGTCTAAATGTTATGTGGACAAATATAGTAAATTTGAATGGAATTGTAATACCGAGATTGCACCCCATTTTGTGGTTGCAATGTGTAGTTTTCTCGCGAAAAATCAACCACCAATATAATATGCCAATTGGAAAAGAGTCCTTACATATCTAAATTGTTGATCCAACCACCGAGACCTATGATCATGCCTCCTGCATACTCTGTAGAAGAGATTTCATCCTAAAAATCTGAAATAAAATCAGCAACACTACATTCTTTTGAAACCAACTCACATCTAGAACCTTCTCACCTCCACTCTCAAGTAAAGTATATTTGATCAGTTCTACATTCTTTTTCTCAACAAGCTTCTTTCCAAATTCATGTTTGGAACCCTCATGAAAACATTGAACAAACTTGGACAAGCCACCACATTGTGAGCACTTTGCATTTAAACAATCATTTCTATAGAAAAACAACCATCATCTCTAGAACATAAAAAGATCTAACGAGTCCCTTGATGATTTCGGAAGATGCATTGCATGACACTCCTGCAACATTTCATTAGTATGCAAAATAGAACGGATATAGCATAATAGTTCATGGTACATTGAAAACTCCACATGTTATTTGCAACAACAAGTATTACCAATTTTAAGAGGCATACAATAAAATGGCTTCAAACCTTCAAAAGTCCTTTGCGATATTTCAATATTTGGATGTGTTTCAATAAAAATTTTGAACAACATTGTTTGGCTTGATTCCAAGAAATGTTTAGGATGTGGTGTACGGTCTTGATTTCCAATTCTTAACTTTAAAACATCCTTTGCATTGGGTGATACTCTAGAGTTATCATGCCAAAATTGTTGAATTGCTTGTTTTACATTATTAGTTAGTTTCTTATCAACACGTGGAAGCCTCCCAGCAAAAGCCCATGTATCACTTTGAAGAGGATCATCTATTCTTTCTCTTCTTGCAAGTGCTCTATCCAAAGTTCTACGATTTATGTCAAAATCAATACAAGTTTGTCTCATAAAGCGAGCCTTTTTCAATTGATAGCTTACTAGGGTAGTTGTAATGACTCTCTAAGAAACTCTCTTATCTTTTTCCTTGTTATTTTTTCCAATAGAATTAAGAGCAATAAAAAGATTTTTGACAATAATAATTTTTTTTTTGGTCTTCTTGTGCACACTAATCTTCAATTTGGCAAGCAAAGGTCTCATCTTTTGCATCTTTAACAATTGTACAAAAGTTGGCATTGTTCGGCCACGTCTTTATCACTAAAATATTGTATGAAAAGTCTACTAGCTCACCACCTATCGGTTCGTGGTTGACCTCTTGCCTTCAAAATTGTTTATAATGTTCTCATCAATTTCAATTAACTACTAGGGTTTTGAAGGTCTTGAGTTTGGAATATGTCTTTCTTCCACACAAGGTTCTTCATTTCTCATGTGTAATTTGCAAACATAATTTACACTTAGTTCAATATTATGTTCAACATCTTCATTTCCAACATTTTCACCTTCAATTTGAATAATTTCATTCCCAATTTTAGCACCATATTCAACATCTTCGAAACCAACATTTTGACCTTGAACATTTTCATTCCCAATTTCAGCATCATGTTCAACATTTTCAGCTTGAATATTTTGAGTATCAATTTTAACATTTTCATTCCCAATTTCAACATCATGTTCAACATTTTCACCTTCTACATATTCAGTTTCCTCTTCACTAGAAAGACCAAAGGACTCAGATTCACCAATATTTAACATACCTTGTCTTCTCTTCCTATGACCCTCTTTATCTTTTTCTCTATATGCTTCAATTTGTTCTTTTGTAAGTTTTCTCTTACGTTTATGCTTCTGATGACTGCTGCTCCCCATTATACCTCACAAAAGATGCTGAAAAATTATAGTTTATGACAAATTTGAGTGGAAGATGCTCCAAAAATTTGATCTTTGTCCCTTCCTCTCTGAAACCGCGCGTTTGTCACCTGCAAAACCTGCAAAAAGAATGTAGGGTCCGTTGGAATGAGAAAAAGGGGCCATATGGGGTTTTTCTATGGCCCACAAATCGGATATCCGAATAAATCCGATATCCGATATGCAGAACTCTGAAAATAAGACATTTTTTATGCTCCCCAACGGCACAATTTTCGTGTCTCAAAATAGATATTCGATTCAAATCGGATATCCGATTTTGTATGCATAACTTTACAATAACTAGGTGGAGGTTGGGCAAGAGAGAGAGATAGTGAGTGAGAGGGAGAGAGAGAATTGAGAGGGGGAGAGAGGGTAGGAGGGAGAGACTTGAGAGAGAGAGAGGGGGGGAAGTGAGAGGGGAGGAGGGGAAAAAGGGGAGATTGAGGGAGAGATAATTAGGAAGGGGAAGGGAGAGGGGAAGAATGAGAGAAAGAGAGAGAGT
>VDFB02157919.1:0-26612 GCA_007258455.2 Sequoia sempervirens | reverse complement strand
GTACCAAGAGCCTCAACTCTTGACATTTCACAATGACTATGAGATCACCTGCTATCTAAATGCCATTGAACCTGTAGTCTCTTCCACCAGTGAATCGGCTACCAGTATGACAGAACCTGACATTAAGTACCTTAGTCACAAGATAAAAAGAAAAGAAAAAAGAATAAGAGTTATGATGGTGAAAACCACTATGTGGCGGTGTCAGAACCAAAAAAAGTAAAAATAAAAGACGTATCCAAAGGTGAAAACCTCCCAGAGGCACCTACGGATGAGGTACTTGATAGTCTTCCAAGCTATTTCCAGGATAGATCATTAGTATTGGTTGAACCTACAGAAGCTGTTAATTTGGGCATAGAGGAAGTTCAAAAAATTGTACACTTGGCTAAATCTTTATCACCTGAAGAAAAGAAAGCCTATACCGAGTTCCTCCAAAAGAAGGAAATTAACTTTGCATGGACATACTCAGACATGCCAGGGTTGGACACTAATCTCATTATGCATCATTTATCCATAGCTCCAGGTGTGAAACCAGTCAAACAGAAGTTGAGAAAAATGCACCCTCATATAGCTCTTTTAGTGAAAGTTGAATTAGAAAAGCTCCTTGGTGCAGGATTCATTAGAGCCATAGACTATGCTGACTGGATTTCCAACATTGTACCTATTTCTAAACATGATAAAACCATTTGAATCTGCACAGACTTTAGAGATCTTAACAGAGCATGCCCAAAGGATGATTTTCCACTTCCTAACATAGACATGATAGTGGACATGACAGCGGGATATGAAATCTATTCTTTGATGGATGGTTTTTTTGGGTATAATCGACAAGATAGTTCTCAGGATCAAGAAAAGATCGTGATTCACATGCCTGGTACTTATTGTTGGAATGTCATGCCTTGGATTGAAAATGCGTGAGCTACTTACCAAAGAGCTATGACAACCATCTTCCATGACATGATGCATAAGAATATGGAAGATTATGTGGATGACACCTTGGCTAAGTCTAAGAGAAGAGGAACACATTTGGTTGATTTAGAAGTGATTCTAGATCGCATGGAACAATTTCAACTAAGATTAAACCCAAAAAAGTGTGCATTTGGTGTTACTTCTGGAAAATTATTGGGATTCATCATTTCAGCTAAAGGAATAGAAGTGGACCTTGAAAAGGTTCAAGCCATTATAAACATGCCACCTCCCAAAAATGTTAGCCAAATGAGGAGTCTTCAAGGGCGCCTTCAATCCATAAGGAGGTTTATTTCACAATTGGTAGATAGAGCACAACCTTTCAACAAGAATTTGCATAAAGGTGTTCAATGTGTTTGGAATGAGGATTGCCAAAAGAGCATGGATCAAATTAAAGAATACTTGGCAAATCCTCCCATTTTAATGCCTCCCATTCCAGGAAAACCTCTCATTTTATATGTCTCAGCTACTGAATCTTCACTAGGGGCATTGTTGGCTCAATTAGATGAACAAGGGAAAGAAAGGGCCATATATTATATTAGTCACACTCTTGTTTCTTATGAGGTTAATTATACTAGTATTGAAAAAGCTTGCCTCGCAGTAGTGTTTGCTTCTCAAAAATTACGACACTATATGCTCGCGCACACCATACACCTCATAGTAAAAATTGATCCTCTCAAATACTTGCTCGGTAAAGCTGCTCTCACGGGTAGACTTGCTAAATGGATGATGATTCTTTCTGAATTTGACATAGAGTATATTGAGCGCAAAGCAATCAAAGGCCAAGCTATTGCAGATCAACTGGCTAATTTCTCTATTCAAGATAATATGCCCATTCAAGTCAACTTTCCAAATGAGCATCTTATGTACATGACTGAAAGATCCTCGAAACTATTCTTTGATGGTCCCCGATGCAAATGGTTCTCGTTATGTAAGCGTTTGTTTCTCCTCATGGGTATAATATTCTAAATCTTTAAAGTTACTCTTCCATGCACAAACAACATAGCCGAAAAGGAGGCTTTGACAAATGGACTAAAATGGCCATAGAGTGGAATATCACGTAATCCATATCTATGGGGATTCTCAATCGATCATCAACTAAGTCAATGAACAATAACAACAAAAAGATGACAAGTTGGTACCTTACAAAAAAATTGTTGATTCATTAAGATCTGCATTTACTTTTCACCTCAAAGAATCCCTTAGGGTCGAAAAAAGCAACATGCTATGGCTACCTTTGCTTCACTTCTTCGCTAGAGGAACATCATGAGTCCAGAGTATGAATTCTGGTGGAAGAGCTACTTATATCCCATATATTTGACTCACCGAAAAGCCATATAATTTAAAATTGTCAATCATGAATCTCCGCCATGGTGCTATTTACTCATATCTTCGCGGATGGCATCATCCCCGATATTTAACCCATTCAAAATTGAAGAAACCCATTCGCAACACCTCGCCATTCCCTCATCTCTAGTGATTTGTATAGGAGGGGTCTAGATGGAACACTTCTTAGGTGCTTAGAAAAAGAGGAATCCGATCAAGCGCTAGTTGACATCCACGAGGGCATATGTGGAGGACATTCTAATGGTCTTTCCATGGCTGGAAGGTTGCTTAGGGCAGGGTACTATTGGCCTACAATGCAGATAGATGCAGTAGCATTTGCTAAGTCTTGTGAAAAATGTCAGAAACATGGACACCTGATACATGCTCCAGGTAGGGAGCTAATTCCTTCTATATCTCACTGGCCATTTCAACGATGGGCCTTTGACCTTGTTGGGAAGATTCATCCCAACTCATCAGGTGGGCATAAGTTCATTATCACTGCTACTGACTACTTCACAAAATGGGTAGAGGCTGTTCCACTTTCTATTGCCTCAGGCAAGAAAGTGTCTTTATTTATTTTAAACCATATCATCTGTCGATATGGAGTGCCATCTGAGATCATCACTGACAATGGAGGTCAGTTCAAAAACAAGGACCTTAAAGAATCCCTCGCCAAAGATTCAAGATAAAGCAATACGGGTCCTCCATTTACTTCCCACAAGGAAATGGTCGCAGAGGTTTCAAAAACAAAACCATTCTCAAGATTTTGCAATGTAACGCTTCATAAGAAATCGGTAGAGACTGCACCTCAGATAACTGGCCCCGGCCTGGTAGAACGTAGTGTCGCACTCCAACCGGGTTACCCTTGCCCTCACACACGGGCGTCAGCGTTGTTACCTTTAGAGGTTGAGATTCCATCACTTCGTGTCTCTCTCAAAGGTCTAGTTGGCCGCATGAAGACCACGCGCCATGAGATTGCAAGAATTGAACTTCTTGATGAGAAGTGTAAAGCATCATTTGACCATATGATGGTCTATCAAAAGCGGATGTCCAAAGCCTTCAACAAAAAGGTTCGCCCTAGAGAATTCCAAGTAGGAGATCTTGTCCTGCGAGAGAATCCTAAGAACCAACAGAATCAAGAACAAAAGGAAAAATTTGAACCTAATTGGTTTGGACCCTACATCATCATAGCAGCTTTTGGCACAGGTGCCTATCTACTATCTACTGAAGAGGGGGAGCAGCTCCCTGAGCCTATCAATGTTTTGCACCTGAAGAAGTTCTATCCTTGATGCCCGTTCTGTTTGAGGCATCCTTGAATATACTATGACCGCAAAAAAGTTCCAAAAAAATTGATATATGGTATCAAAAAATTACAAAAAAAATTGATATATTGTCAAAAATCCAAAAATCAAATATGATGTCAAAAATACAAAAATTCAAAAATTCAAAAAAAAAGAAAAAAGAAAAAAGTGCCTTGGTGAAAACCTGGAAACAGGCGCCTTGGTAGCAAAAATACAAAAAAAATAAATATATATATATATATGTATATATAAAGTCCTAAAAAAAAATTTCTTCCAAGTGGTGAAAACCTGGAAACAGGCACTACTTGAGGCCTTTGCATCCCTATTTCTTAGCATGCATCCTCGACACTTAGCCTTTCTCCATCATGCCTTGTCCTTATTGCCTTGATTTGGAATTGGTCTTTGTCTTTGTCTAGGGGCATCACTGTGTTAGCTTTGGTCTCTTGGATATGCTTGTCTTTAGGACACCTCGCAAACGGTGTTTTTCAACACTAACCCAACTGTGTTTTTCAACACAACCCCTGACATCGTGTGTTTTTCAACACTTATCAGTTTGGTCTTATCCAGTTCGGTCATGTGATCTTACCTACTTGCAAGCATTCGATCCTTATCCTCGGAACTCAGTATCAGTTTACACACTTAAAATTTTTTAATTGCAACACTTAATGCTTGAGATATGCCATGATATTTTCTTTGTGTGCTGACTGATATTGATTTTCGTTGAGTGTCCTTGTCTAATAAGTCTCTCAGTGATGCATAGCTAGAGGACTTGGGGCATGGGGGCATGTTTTTATTTGCTTTCTGCTTGTGGGTGTTGTCTTGAACCTCTTCAGTGTCTCTTTGTTGTCTCCTTTGACACACTTAAGAGATTTATGGCATCATCCTTGAATGTTTTGCACAACCATTCTCATGGTAATCCTGGCGTTTATGTCTTGATGCGAGCGTGGTTTTGCTACATTAAATTGGGTAAGCTAACATTGTAGTCATCTTGACCTTCATGTCTTTGATGCTCATGTTAGAATCTTTCCACATTCCAAGCTGATATAAATCACATTCATATCTTCATAGTTGCATTTGTGACTAGTGATGATTGTGTGATTGTCCGATGTCCGGTAATAATGGCCCAATGATGAAAATAAGTTCTCTTACATTCTCTAATGAATGATGAACACACAAAAACCTATGTTACCCTATTGCAAGTACACCTTTGCATTTCATGTAGCTTGCATTATTTAGACTTCATGTTAATTTGCACTTTTAGGCTGTATTATGGGTTTGAGGATTTCTTCATCTTTCTTGTGGATTTTCATCAACTATGATCCCGTTCTTCATTTCCTTATCTTCTTTCATGATCTCAATCGAAATTCCTATCTTAAATAGTTGATTGATTTTGATGCATCCTCTTTATTGAGGCAGATTCTCTTCCTTCTTTCCATTTCTTTCCATTTCTTCCAAACTTCTATCTTCCATTCGATTTCACCCCACTTCTTTTCTTCTAATTCAACCTTAGGGCATAATTTTCTTGTTGATCTACCTGGGTTCTGTGATTCTTATATTTTTCATCTTACATCAAGAACCTTATCTTTTGTTTGATTTGATCAAATTTTTCAATTTTCGATTTCGATCACGAGGGGGCAATACCTATCAAACTTCAATCCTTGATTCAACTTTATCAATTCATCAATTGCTTCTCTTGGGGCAACCTTGCTTGAGATTCTTATCTCTCACTTTGGATGTGATCCCGAATCGACCTCATGTTCAAAGGCCTTTTGTTTATGTTTGTCTAGATGTGATCCCGAGTCGACCTCACATCTGAGTTGTTTTGTGATCCCAAATTGATCTCACATTGCAACTTCATTCTTTGACTGCATGTGATCCCGAGTCGACCTCACATTAGTCAAAGAGGGGCAAATGTATGCAACCTAAAATGGTCACCTAGACTTTGGGCCCCATTTATTTAATTTGTCAACATCAACTTTTTGAATCAATGATTGTCACATTTTCAAATCAAATTTCTTAGTCAATTCATAGCTATTTCAAATGTTTCAATTTTCCCTAAGGTTTGAATGCTTCATTAATTTTATTTAATCAAAAGAAATAAATCCTTTTTAATAAATAAAATAATGTTATTTAATTGAAGTTAATATTACTTAAATAAAATGATGCTATTTAATTAAATCTATTTTTAATTAAATAATTTTATTTTATTTTATTAATATTCATTTCTAAATTACATAATCTTATTTTATTTTATTAAAAGAGATATTATCATCTTAAATTAAATTAAATAAATGAAATATCCTCTCAAGAATATCCCTGATGAAAAAAAGGGAAACAAATCAGTTAAAAGGGAAATAAACTAAAAAGAATTCCAATCAAGATTTGTTTCTATTTTTCTATTTATCCCACATTGCTTCTGAATTTGCCTTCAATTCACTTTTGCCTATAAAATGAGCCTCTCATTCTCATTTCAAAAGATCACGAATTTTTACATCAGACTTATGCTACAAATTTGAATTTTATCATTTGAGATTACATTAGTTTGATTATATAAGCATCTTATTTTTAGAGCATATAGTTTAATATTACATTTTAGCTTAATCTTCATAGTAGATTAATTTGCAAAATAATTCATTTATGGCATTGCATGTAGATTAATTTTCATTTCAATAAATTAGTTTGGTTTATTACATTTTACAGCCATTTAGATTAGTTTTCATTGTTGCATTGCAAGAACAGGATTCATGGAGATTGGCATTCTTGCTTCTCCTCTTTGAATCTCTCGTTTCGAGATTGTATTTGCAGGGGTAACAGGGTTAATCTGAGGGCCACAATATCAATCCCTACTCTTCTCGGATAGAGAGCTGTGAATTGATTTGCAAGGACTCATTATTGAGTATCCTTGCATGCAAGGATTCACATAAGTATAACATATTTTCAGTTATACAGTGAGCTCTCCTTTTAAGATTAAGATTAAAGATGTTTAGGCAGAGGGAGTACAGGAGGCTAAAAAAAAAGAAATCCTATTGCAAAGAAAAGGAGACACATTTCAAGGACCAAGAATCTAGCAAAATATGAAGCCGAAAAGGAAGACAAAGAAGTTATTGCTTCTGTTCCTAAGAGGAGAAGGATAGTAATATTTTCACAGAAGGAAAAGGAAAGCTCCAAGGTAGGGGAGGAAGTTAGTCCACCAGTAATAAGTGTGGAGAGGTGGGGAGAAAGATATTTGTGCGAAAGCGTCTTAGCTTGGAGCAGTTGAGAAAATGGTGGCAAGATGTGTATTCTCCTCTAAATGAAGGTACAGTCACTGAACATTAGTTAGATGATGTAGCTACCTACATTGCAGTGATTGATAAATATCAAACCAATAAGGTAGATTTGGACAAAGTGGTGAAACAGTCAAGAGATCATATCAAGTCCATTGAGAGAAGAGTTAAGATTTTACCTATGCCTCCTGTGGCCGACTTGGACAAGGTATTTTTGATGGTGCAGGATAAGGTGGAGCACGCTAAGGATAAAGGGGGAAGTAGTTAATGCAATGCTACATCAAAATTTGTGCTTCCCCATTATTCTCCTTCTCCTCTACATGCATTGGTCTAGATTATGTTGGAGATTCCAAGCCGACCTGAATGGAATACATGCATTTAATGCATATTTCACTTTATTTTGAATTCCTCTTGGGCCGACTTGTTTGTGGCCATTTTTTATTGTAAACCCTAATTGGGCCGACATATCTTGGGGGGTTTCTATAAATATGGCATTCTGCCTCATTTGTAAGGGCTAGATATTTTTGATATTGAAGCGAATTAAGTAGTAGAGCAAGAGTTAGAGTTAGAAGTTAATATCAATTCAAGCAAGTGTTTTAACAGAAGATTGGAATTGTTTCCATTGTGGGTGATTTAATGCAAGCAAAGACATTGTGATTTGGTTCCTTCCTTGTGTTGAATTTTATCTGGCATGGTTCCTGAGATTCTATCTTTTGAAATTGATTAAGTTTATTTGATGTGTTAAATTAATGTTAGATGGTTTGATACTTTAAGTGTTTGCAACAATCTCTAGTCCATACTTTTTGTAGCTTGTTGACTGCTAGTTGCTTTGCAAAGTTAGCTTGGACTTTTACATTCATTGTGCTTAGTTTAATTGTGATTATTTGTTCATTGCAGTTGCAATAAGATTGTCTTGGATGAATGTTCATGATCTGAAAATCTTTAATACCTTAGAAGATTGCACTATTTCTATAAGATTGTAGATTTATCTAGGTTAAGTAGGAATTAGTTTATGAGGGATTGGTCCATTTCAAGTGTTTATCATTTGCATTGTCAATCTTAGAGTTAATGTTAAAGTTAGAAGTCTCTTGAAACCTTTGTATTTTTCTATTTATTTATCATTCAAGTTAGATTTAGGATTGAAAGTATCACCATATTGCTAGATCTGATATATTTAAGGATTCACTATTTGCTTGTAGTAAGGGCCCTTTGTGATTACCATCTTTTTCACATTTATCACTGAGTTGTTTATGCATTGTAAAGACCTAACATTAGAGACCTTGGGGTTATCTCTTGAGGCTTGCTAATAGAGATTTACCTTTTAAGAGAGATAGGATTTCCATATTCTGTCTAAGTTTTTCTTGTGTAGAAAACACCATCAACAAGGGGAAAGGTGCATTGAAGAGTTTCAATCATATATATGACCATTTTTTTGCATCCCTAGATGATTATTGCACTATTATCACCATCAAAGGAACCCAAGTTTATTGTGGAGTCACCACAAGAGGTGGAAAAATTACCATCACAGGGTCATCTCAGCCTCCCAGAGCACCTACTTCCAACCCAAGATTAATTCGTAGTGGCTATAATGTCCTTGATCAGTTGAAAAGAACCCAAACTCATATCTCCATCATGGAGTTTCTAAAGATTTCATTGACCCAAAAAAAATCCTTGAAGAAGCATTGACTTCATCCACCATCTCTATAGATCTTGATGCTGAACAATTCCAAGTTATGGTCGAAAACTTCATTACCCCAAATCTTCTTACATTCTTTGATCAAGACTTTCACACCCAACCATATCACAATTTTGCACTCCATATAGAGGTCCTAGTGCATAAGAACAAATTCAAGAGAGTCTTGGTGGATGGAGGTGCAGGTTCAAACATCTATTCCCTCAAGCTCATAAAGAATCTAGGAATCTTAGAGGATTCCATTGAAAAAGGAAAAGGCATCACAATCAGGGCTTATGATGATCAAGAAAGAGTGTCTCAGGGCACTATCCAACTCCCTATTCAAGTAGGGGAAACAGTTATGGAAACCACCTGTCAATTCCTTGACCTCAATTTTCCTTACAACATCCTCCTAGGGTGTCTGTGGATCTATAAGATGCAAGCAGTGGCATCAACCTTCCACCAATGTGTCAAGCTCACATACTAAGGCCAAGAAGTCACTATCCATGGGGATACTCATCCTTTTTCTTACTACAAGAGCCTAGAATCCAAATATTACAAAATCCCCCAAGTACCAAAAAATGATGAAGGTCCCTCAACTCCATACATTGATCCAGCTACTCTCACCTCCACTTCTGTGATAGAGACACCTACCATCCCTACCATCTCTGATATTAAGGTCATTATCTAGGACAATGGGTGTGGACACTATACAATCCAAAAAAATGATGTTGTGGTAGGAGAGTTACCACAATCTCCCAGGTCACGAGGACAACCACAATCAAATGATGCTTCCTCATCCCAAACCTTCACAATAGGATCTTCCAGCTTCAAAAGTTGGGGAGATCTCAGCTAGGAGATAATAGAAGAGGACCCATCCCATCTCTTATACCAATATAATAGATCAAAAATTGATCTACCTATGGATGATAGTTGTAAAGGTTTACAAATGATGCTCACCATGGGCTATGACAAAAACATAAAGCTAGGACAAAATGACAATGGGCTTCTAATACCCATCATTCCTGAGATGTGAATGAAAAATATTGGCCTTGGATGTACCCCTCCAAGTATAACAATACGTGGCCGAAATCCCCTGGTTAAGAAGGTCAATCTCCTCAACAAATGACAGCCACCCTTCAATTACTCGTATCCACTGGTCTGCCCTTAGACAATTTCACATTTGACATAACCGATGTTTGCAGTAGTAGTGATGAGGAAGATGCCATAGCTGACTTACCTAGGATTTTCGATAATTCCTCTATCCTCATGATTATTACCATTACATTTAAGTCAACTAGTCAAAACCATGAAATCAACCTAGTTTACCCCCAGCTCATCGATTACAACCAACGAGGACCGCCAATTCTAGACACTTTCAAAAATGATGAAGCACTCTAAGAATTCATGGGACTGCGAAGCATAGTACCATGTAGAGATCACAAGGTTTGGTTTGATATCATCCTGGACACACAAGCTTACTACGGGGAGACGATTGAATCCTTTAGTCACAAAAGAAAAAACTTGAGAATAATCTCAAGGTCTTTGAGTGAAAACCACACTATGGCACTCTATGACCCTAAAATAGTAAAAACAAAGGATGTATCCAATGGTGAAAACCTCTATGAGGCACCCGAGGATGAAGGATTCAATCTTCCTCTTAGTGCTTTACATCAGGAAAAGTCAGTGGTTCTAGCCAAGAAGTGCAACCTAGTCAACTTAGGAATAGAGAAAACTCCACATATCACATTTTATGCTGAATCATTGATGTCAAAAGAACAAAAGCTTCTAGTTTCCTTCTTAAGGGAGAGAAAGGTTGAAAATTTGTATGGAGCTATGTTGACATGTCCGGGCTTGATCTGGAGATTGTGGTCTACCATCTAGCAGTATACGCTAAAGCAAAGCCCGTCAGATAGAAACTCAGAAAATGCATCCCCAGATAGCCTTGCTAGTTAAAATGGAATTGAAGAAGCTACTGGAAGTAGGGTTCATATGACCAATTGACTATTCCAAGTGGGTATCAAATCTAGTTCTTGTTTCAAAGCTCTATGGGGGCATGTGTATATGCATAGATTTTAGAGACCTGAACAAGGCATGTCCTAAAGATGTCTTCTCGCTTCCTAACATTGATATGATTGTAGATATGACTGTGGGACATGAGATTCTTTCACTAATGGATGGATTCTCTGGATATAACCAAACCATGAGTGCTAAAGAATACCAACATAAAATGGCATTCACCTATCCATGGGGAGGCATATTGTTGGAATATGATGTTGTTTGGCCTAAAGAATGTTGGAACAACATATCAAAGGGCCATGGCCTTGATCTTTCATGAAATGATCCATAAGACTGTGGAAGATATGTCGATGACATATTGGAAAAATCTAGAAAGAGAAGGGACCACATAGCAGCATTAAGTGTCATCTTTAACAGACTGGAGGAATACAAATTTCGCCTTAATCCAAAGAAGTGTGTCTTCGGCATACAATCAGGGAAGCTATTGGGATACATCGTGTCTATGAGAGGGATTGAAATAGATCCCACTAAAGTAAAGTCAATCCTCAAGATGGAGGCACCTAAGACATTGAAACAATTGAGAGGCTTACAAGGCAGGCTCCAATCAATCTGTCAGTTCATAGCTCAGCTAGTAGACAAGTCAATCCCATATTCCCACCTACTCCACAAGGGAGTAGCGTACAAGTGGGATGAAAAGTGTGATCAGACCTTTAAAAAAATCAAAGAGTATTTACTCACATCTTCAGTGCTTATGCCACCAATCCCAAGAAAGCCTCTAATCCTCTACATATCAGCAACAATAGCATCTCTCGGTGCTCTCCTAGCTCAACACGATGGAAACATAATAGAGAGGGCCATCTATTACATTAGCCAAACCATGGTAGGACATGTGTTAAATTATTCCTTCATCGAAAAAGCTTGTCTATCAGTGGTGTTTGCCTCACAAAAGTTCAGACACTACATGTTAACACAAAAAATAAAGCTCATTTCCAAGATTGATCCACTCAAGTACCTACTTTCCAAGGCAGTGCTTAAAGGAAGGATGGCCAAATGGGTCATGATCCTATTAGAATATGACATCGAGTACGTGGAACGCAAGGCCATCAAAGGGCAAGCTATTGTAGACCAATTGGCAGAAGCGCCAATGTATTTAGTGAATTCACTAATTTTAGATTTCCCTAATGAGTCCATTTTCAACTTAAGCATAGTATACCACTAGAAGCTATACTTTGATGGCTCATACACACAACATGGATCAAGAGTCGGGGTCTTTTTCATCACTCCATAGGGAGACTGCATACCAAGGTCCTACAAGTTGGCATTTCCCTACAAAAAATAATATCGTAGAGTATGAGGCTCTAACCATAGGACTCAGAATAGCAGTGCAGTGGCATATCATGGCTCTCAAGGTATGCAAAGATTCACAGCTAATAATCAATCAAGTGAATGATGAATATCAGACTAAGGATGACAAGCTAACTCCATACAAGAAATTGATGGAGAGTTTTAAGGATTCCTTCATTGATATCACATTCAAGTAGATACCCAGAGAAAACAATAAAGCAAAAGACACTATGGTGACAATTGGATCCCTATTGGATATCCTTCACAATGTCCCAAAGCATGAATTCCTAGTAGAGCAACTTCTCATTCTTGCATTCGAGGTACCAGAGTCAAAATTTGTGTGCAAAATCCTTGGTCTCGGTGATCCCTAGTACCATGACATATACACTTATCTAAGAATAGGAGTCCTCCCAGCTGACATAACCTCAAACCTTAAGAAAAAAAATTTCAAGAAAGCATCCTAGTTTTTCATCCTAGGAGAAACTCTTTACCGTAGGAGCATAGAAGGAACCCTATTACATTGCTTAAACACTGAGGAGGAATTGACCACCTTAACTGAGGTACATAATGACATATGTGGTTCACACTCAAGCAGTATGACCTTGGCCAAGAAACTATTGAGGACGGGGTATTATTGGCCTACTATGGAAAGAGAAGCACATGACTATGTTAGAAGGTGTCTACAATGTCAACAACATGGGGACCTCATTCATGCACTAGCTCAAGAGCTTCATCCCATCATCACACAATGGCCCTTTTCACAATGGGGGCTTGATCTCATTGGAAAAATCACCCCTACCTCATCTAGTGGCCACAAGTTTATCCTTACCACCATTGAGTACTTTACAAAATGGGTGGAAGCCATACCAATGACATACATAACCAAAAAAAATATCAAAGTTCATCCTGGACTATTTAATATTCCACTACAGTGTCCCACAAGCCATTATCTTAGATAATGGGACACCATTCAAAAATCAGGATGTCTGTGACCTTTGTGACAAATTCAAAATCCAAAATTGCTTTTCCACTCCATATTATCCCCAAGGGAATGGCCAAGTAGAAGCCACAAACAAAACCATTCTAAAAAATACTCAAAAAGACAGTCAATGATGCAGGTCGTGACTTGCATTTGCAGTTAAATCCTACCCTTTGGGCCTATCAAACCAACATCCACGCACCAATAAGTGCCACCCCCTTCTCCTTGGTCTATGGATTAGAATCCATATTACCCATCAAGATCGTGCTCCCGTCATTAAGAATATCACTGTAGAATATCATCACTGATGAGGAGTACTGGGTATCAATATTGAATGAGCTAGAGTTATTGGATGAGTGGCGTATGGAAGCATTGAACCATTTATAGGTCTATCAAAACTGACTCAAATGGAACTATGACAAGAAGATCAAAAGCAGAACCTTCCAATTCAGAGAATTGGTGCTAAAGGAGAACCAAAAGAACGTTCCAAATCCAAATGGAAAAAGAAAATTTGAATCCAACTAGTTGGGGCCATTTTTCATCACAGCAAGCTATAAGTCAATGGCATAATAGTTATCAACACCCTAAGGGGAACCTCTGTAGGAGCCCATGAATAGCTCCCATCTCAAAAAGTTTTATGCCTAAATTTTTCAAGGTATAGAGCCAAAAATACAAAAAAAAATCAGAAAATTTCCTAAAAAAATGGTCACCCTAATGAAAACCTAGTAAACAGGCGTCTTGGTGACAACAAAAATATCAAAAAAACAAAAAATAAAAAAAAATTAAAAAAATGATAAAAAAATAGTAAAGAAAAAAATCGTCCTCTAGTGAAAACCACTTCGGTGGCGCTTTGGGCAAGTACCTTGTTTTGCATCATTCATCCATCACACTTCCATCATCAATTGCATTCCATATCTTCGTCCATCATCCATCCATATCTGCATCCTAACTTGGTCATGTGTTCATGTCATGATCCCTCCTAGTACCACTCGACCCATTCTTAAGGTCAGTTTGTCTTACCTTTATCAGAGTAGTCTATTGCTTCACACTAGGAGCATGTTCTCATCAAATTAGATTCATGTTTTCATGAGGTCCTTAAATCAAAAAATTCAAAAAACATAAAAAATTCCAAAAAATCCAAAAACATCAAAAAATCCAAAAATCCCAAAACATTCAAAACAGTCAAAATCCAAAATAGCTCAAAAGTTGTTCAAAAATTCAAAAAAAGAGTCATCTTGTCAAACTATGGGTCTCTAAGCCTTGAACATAGGAAAGGTTGATCTTTGATCATCCCCCGAGACACTTAGATTAGTCCTTTAGGTGTTTGTCATAATAAACTAGAAATCCATCTATTCATATCTCATCAATAATCGAGTCTGTGTTACTCGAACTACGCGGTCTCTACATGTATAATGTAGGCAAGGCTAATCTAGTTCATCAGCCCCCAAGGCCCCTAGGATAGGTCTTTAGGTTAGTCTCTTGGTCAAAATCTTAGAAAACCCCAAAACATTTGCAAAATCTCAAAATACCAAAAAATAGCCTCAAAATAGTCCAAAAAAATAATAAACATCCAAATATTTGAAAAAATCCATCTGTATCATCTCGCTTTCATCCACAATAAACAATTGTCATTCTCAACCTTTGGTAAAATAGTTAGAAACAAGTCTAGTAGTTTGAAAGTGAAAACTCAAAGCGTCAAAGTCTCAATTCTAGGTTAGCATGTAAACAAGTTGGTCAACTCTTTGTGTCAATAGCCTATCATCCAATCAGTCCCATATCAAATCATCTGATATCATCATGTCCTAGGATGCATCCTTCCTACAATGGACATCAACATCAAGCATCATCATAGTTTAGTCCTGGCTAGCGGTATTGAAGAACATTAACTTGTTTGCTTACTTTATCTGTCTTCTAACTTATCCTTTTGCGCTCATTTCAATGACCTCTTGATGATGTCCCAAACGAAGGGATTTAGAGAGATAGAAATGGCACAATGATCATGATCTATTTATTTGTTGTACTTGTTGGATATTCTTGTAATATAACTTGGTTATGCATGCTTTGCTTGGTTTGTAGAGAAGATGTTTTATATTTCTTGTTGACCACATAGAAAGGCTTGCTTTTCTATGTTTTGGTTTGAGATATCTAAAATATCCAAACTACATTCTAAATAGGGGTTCCTAGGGCCGGGGTGAATAGGAATACTCCTATTTGATTGTCGAGTCAAAGTCCATCACATTAGGTGCAACATGATCCTAGTTCTGTATACCTTTATGCATCATGCTTACGTGTGTAATCAAACATAAGATAATTGGCCCTTTTAAAATCCCAACTCCTCTGCAAGTCATCATCATCATCATCATCTTCTGTCTTGTTGGAATCTCTTTCTTTCTTCTATCTCCTTTCCTCTCTAACATGGTTTCATGACAGTTAATCGCAAATCATTATCGTCATTGCATTCATCCTGCATCCACAAACCGTCAGCATATTGCGTATTGCATACCATATCACATAGAAAACATTAATCATAACACATGCATTGCATTTTTGTCCATATATAATATAGATTGGTTATTCTAAGCATCTCATAAACCATACATATGCATCCATTATATAAGCATAAAAGCAATCATCCCATAGCATTATAAAAATCATACACCATTACCCTAACATTTGCATCATCATAACATCATTTGCATTTATCATATCATAACATTGCATAATCATCCCATATCACATATAAGCATCCATTATTCCATCACATATACATCACATATCATATATCAAAACATCCATTTTGCATAAATATCATATCACAACACATGCATATATCGTTTCATAAAACACCATTACATCATGTCATCATCATAACATCATAAGTGCATATCATACATGAGAAAATTAAGTACATCCTATCATCCATCAATGCATAATATAAATACATTAGTCTAAGAATTTGCATGTCATAACATTTTTCATACATCATAAAAAATTCATAAGAAAAGATACTAAAAAAGAAATGCATCCATAAACCATCACATTACATCATCACATAAGCATCATATAGTATCATCATCATAGCATCATATAGAATCATTTCATAACATATAGAAATGAGATCCATCCATAATACATCAATGTAAAGATAGGACATATCACATCATATCGGATCAAAATTATCATCTCATATATCATCAAAATAACTACACTGTCATGGTACAAAAGAATCTGATCAAGTGTATCAAGTACATAAGTACAAAGGGCCCACTGGGCTATCAAAAATGATCCCATGGGGCACAAAAAGAATCCTATCTCTAAATAAAAATGAAGGCTAGCCCTGCTGGTTACTACCCTCACCACCTGCTCTCTCCATGTGATCCTCTACGTGTCTGTGGTCTATCCTCTGTGAAAAATATAGCACTTGGGCTGCCCTCGACACAACTTGATAATAATGCAACTATAGTAATCAACCTCTTGAATGGCCTCCCTATATGAAAAAATTGGCACCATGCTCTGGGAGGAGGATGCATACATACTCTTTATTTGGTGTCATCTACCCATCTCTGCCACTGCCTGCAACTCTGCAACCTATCTCTGTCGGACCGCCTAATCCCTCTCTGCTCATAGTTGATCTCTCTTAGCTATAAGTGCCTATACCTAAGCTTGTAGTTACAAAATCTAGCCATCTCTAGGGTTTGGTTGAGGCCCTAGCTGCACGAGTGGCTGATCTTGATCCCCATCTCTAGGCGGTGTCTGGACCCTATCCTGGTGTTCGTGATCTTGGTGTGCCTGGTCCTGGTCTTGCTGAACCTGATCCTATGGCCCCCCATCATAAATTGGCTAATGTGATGGTGGCCCACCACCTCCCTGATCCTGGTCCCTGTCCCCTCAGCCTCATCTTGCTCCTTGGCCTTTGGCCTTCTACTGTATGGGAGGTTTCCCTAACACTGTCAATTGAAGAGGTGTCCAAAACCAATCTTTGTATGCCTAATTCATTCCTAAATTTTCCTAACCCTAGTCATACGGCCATGGCCTAGCCACCAACTACATAAAACTATACACTGCCTAATGTGCAGGTATATAATGGCTCTAGGAGCTCTAGCTCATCGTTTGTGCAAATATGGCCGCATACTGATCATCTGGCCTATCCTATGGCTCATCGAACTACTTCTGAACCTTTCCTAGCAAGTACATCTCGAGCATTGTGTGCTCCTTTCCCTGCATCAATCTGTCTTGGTGAGAAAATAATTTGTTTTTACGTCATCGTACCATGCAAGCCATCCAAGGTATGGCCACCATGTGAACACTTACATATCATCCAAAACTCTCCTCCAATGAGGAATGTTAGCCTCTACAGTGAAAGTAAATGAAACACCACCTCTGTATTGCCAGACCACTAGATCATCTAGCTCCATATTTATAGGAACAACTCTTGGATAGAGCACAACAATGTGCTCCTAGGCCCAAATATGAAGCAATGTAATGCCACCCTCAAGAGCTCGGTCATCTAGGTATGAAAACTCATGCAGATCTCTATATAGCGAGGCCAACAGGATTGGCCCCCAAGTGAAGCAAACTCGTCTTCAAACCATGCACTCCCAAGTGATCCCCCATCCAAGACTGAAATACCGATGTCACCGATCTGGTGCAACAAGACTTGATATAATAGCTACAATAACAAGGTGGAAGGGTGACAGAGAGATGCTATAGCTCTCTAACTCAATCTGACCTTCACAGAATATGAGCTCGTCCTGGCCCATAACATTGTAGTACATCTCCCTCCTAGCATCCACATCGTAAATCACATGCTCTTTGTGGATGGGAAATTTGTGGATTCACCACACGTCCTCTAGTGTGTCTGTTGCCTCACCTGGTAGGAGGTGGAAAGAAGATGTCTCGTTGTGCCATCTCTCAGTGAGTGCCATCTCTCAGTGAGTGCCATCAGCATACCCAAGTGCGTCCAAATGGGAAAAGCATAAGCGATATACCAAAGTCCAATGGCCCCTAGATGCTCCTGTTGTTGCTTGGGCATACCCTGCAAAGTGCTAAATAGTACCCTATAACTATGCTCGCGGGAATATAGTATTGTCACCTCCTCCTGCATCAGGAATGTCACCATGTTAAAATTCATCAAAAAATTGTGAACCTAATTTGTCTCGGCGTACCCCAAGAACTTAAGTGTCACTGTCTATGGGTGCGGTGTAGTTTGAAAGTTTCAAACTATGTCGCTAGGAGTCTTTGACCCTCAAACTCCACTGCAGCATCGCAACTTGAGTATGCAGCCCAGTTTGACCTAAACCCTAAATTGCAAAAAGGACTATTGTGGTGCACTTTACATATGCAGTTGGGTTTGGAATTTAAACCCTAATTCCAAACTGCATCATGGCGTCGCTACTTGTGACTGTGGCGTAGTTTGAGGTTGCGTGGTGCTGATTTAAACTTTCCAGCGGTGCAATACAGGACCGCTCCTAAAAACTAAGTTTCCTAGTCTAATAAATGTGCACAAAAAATCAAAAAATGAAGTTGGATCAAGTTGACTCACCGGTGGTCTAGTGCCAGGAAGCCTCTGGTGTGTCCATACTTTGTCAAAAATGTTCCAGGGAAGCTATCGTTGCACCATCTCACGAAGGTGTCAGAGCTCAAAATTGAAAAATCTCTAAAGGATGAATGTGAAAATGAATTGGAAGTGACCCCTCAAGGCCTATTTTAAGCTTAAAAATTAGGGTTTTTTTAACCCTGTTTAGCCGTCCAACTAGGGTTATGGTACCCCAATCCCATTTTCACCCGACCGAGGGCCGTTTTGCATCATTTTTTGCGTTCTATCTCATCTTTTGGTGTTCTGGAGCCTTTCTAGACCTGTCAGGCACCTTGTCCCTCTTTTTGCGAGATCACCCAAAAAATTTGAATTTTCATCTCATCTCTTAAGGCAGTAGTGTGGCAATATATCGACATGTTTTCTCTTGCCGAGGTAGGAGTGGGGCAATTTTGAAAATCATAAAAAATTTAAATTCTGATTGAGACGGTTTGTTCTTTGAACCAATGTAGTGAGTACTTTGCTTCAAAGACGGGAAAAAATGTAGACATGGAAAATATATCAACATACTTGATCCCAATTTGTCCTGAATCACCTTCTTAGCTTATCATCAATCTTCGTCCCTTAATTAAATAAATAATCATTTATCTAATTAAGTCATTCTCTCTTGTTAATTAAATTAATCAATTTGATTTAATTAACCTTGGGTCTCTATTTAATTAAATAATTCATTTTATTTGATTAAATCTCTAAATTCATCTTATTAAATTAAATAAATTAAACCTTATTTGATTTAATCTAACATCATCCTCTTTAATTAAATAAATCAAAATATTTATTTAATTGGTCTCTAAATCACATTATTCTCATCCTTTGATTTAAATCAACCCATAAATCTAAATCAAAAGTCACATAATCTAATCACTCATTAAATTAATTAACCCTTGATTAATTTAATCCTAATCCATGTCCCATCCTCTATCTTTTGCCACTTGCACATGAAAATACATTTAATTCATTTATTAAATCTCTATTTTGTCTCAACTTGGCATCTTTAGAGGAATATTCTTCCAAATTTGAAATCCCTCCAATTGGATTTTCCCTTCCAACAAGACATTCATTCCCTCTTACATGTCTTTGTGCATTGAGCCAAGTGGCATTTAATTCATTCTTTTTCCCTCTTGCATGTCATTTCAATATTTTCAAATTCCACCTAATTCCATTTATTGTGCACATTCATCAAAATGTGCTCAAGCTTCCTCCATTCACATCTTGACAAGTGGCACTTTCCCATTTGGTGTTGAATGATCCCACATTGCTCCATTTTTCTCATCCTTTCACCTTGTCCTTCTATAAATAGAAGGCTCATCCTTTGTTTTGATCATCCACAATTTGAGTAAACTTACTATACTCAATTTCATCTTCAAGCACATCCATCTTCATCCATTTTATCAAGTTTATAGCTAGGTTATGCAGGTTTTTCATCATGGAGTTCAATTGAATCAACATCAAAGTGCATCACTCATCAACATTGCATCATAGGAGTTGGGAAAGGGCCAATTTCCACATCAAATTGGCACCAATTCCCCCATGGGATCAAGAGTTTGATTTACATTGAATATGATTTGATAGTTTTTATTTATGTTTTCTTATGTTCTTCATCTCATTTCTTGTTCTTTGCAATTTAAATAGATTTATTATGGAATGTTGATTCTCACTTGCATTTGATCTAATTATATGTTTGTTTATTTTGTTTATGTAGGTCTAGGATCTTGGTTCTACATTTTAAATACAAAATCAAACTCTTATATTTTACCATAACAACTATTTTTTTGGTTAAAATTAATATGAAATTACAAAAAAACATCAAATGAATTTTTAAGTCTTTGTAAATAGGACAAGACAAAAAATAAACAAATTAGTCAAGTGAATCAACAAAAAAAGTAAGGCAATCGAACAAAAGATTCAAACTAGCACAGGAATGCATGCCTTTCCTATTTTTCTTGAGAATGGGTGTCTTAAACTTGTTGGTGTAAAAGGCTTCATGCTTTGGTTTATTGGGCTGACAAGCACAAGTCAATGGGATGGAGTGATAATTCTCCTCAACAAGCGCTTGGCTTATCTCTAGGTGTGTTTGAAGTTTTACATTCGGCCATACCGCCACCTTACAATGGTCCATGATATGGTTGGCGGGTGTGTAGGCCATCCCACCACCCCACGAATATGGTTTGAGATGGCTTACAATGGTGCGATATAGATCCCATTGTCCCACAATGGTCAGATGAGGTGAACAGAGGGTTGGTGGTAAAGCTTCATCAGGGAGACGAACGCATATTGGAGGGAGTCATGATAGAGTCTCTTCAATATCTTGATGGAAGCTGCAAGCTACAGTATAGCAGTAACTTGTGACCCTGCGATATTCAATTGGACAAGACTGTGGTATAGCGGTGAACCCACTATCCCATAAAGGTCAGTCTAAGTGTTTGTGGTGGTTAGACAAAACGGTAGAAGCAAACAACAATCTTGTGGCTAGTCAAATAAGGCTTTGCGGTATTGCGGTTAAGACTAGGAATGATGAGTAAAGTTAGTTGAGTTTGTTTGTGACCGTTTGTTTGTTATGGAAGTTGGAATGATGGTTTCCTAGAACACTTGGGATGTATGTATGAATTCCATAGTGAATTGTAAGATGGTGATGAGAATCAAAGTGAGTGTAATGTTGTCAATTTCACTTTGGAAAAGCACTTGAAAGAGCATAGATCTGTACTTGTACATGTAATTTATGATTTAATGTAATACAAAAGACCTCTACTTTGGTGTGTGGGTTTTTTCTTGAAAGGGTTTTCCCACATAAATTCATGTGTTGATGTTTTATTGTTTATTCATGTTATTCATGTATGTGCATCTTTATGTTATGTAATTGTAAGTTTTGAAAAAAAAAATTGTATCTCTCTCCTAAAGATTAGTATTTGGAAGGCGTTTTTGCATATTTCTTTCCTTTCAGTTGGTATCAGAGCTTGGCTAGATTTGCTGTCCTTGTGGGTAAGACAATTTTTTTGTGTTGATCTTTTTCAATGGGAGTTATGTAGAGAAACCTAGTTGTAATGTTATTGTAGATTTAAGATGGCGAGCACATCTAAAAAAATAGAGATTGAGAAATTCAACAGTGGCAATTTTGAGTTGTGGAAACTCAAAATGGAAGATTTTCTCATGGATTGATAGTTATGGGATGTGGTTTCCTCTAAAAAACCATCGACAACCTCACAAAATGATTGAGATATAAAGAATTAGAAATCCAAGGGTCTAATTAGACTGTGCTTGGCCGATTCAGTTCTCTTGAACATCCATGAAAAGGAGAAAATGAAACTCTTGTGGAAGAAATTTGGTGACATTTATTAGGGAAATGTTTTGGTAAAGAAGTTATTCCTAAGGAATAAGTTATAATCTTTGAAGATGGAGGAAGGAGCATCTATTGTAGATCATTTGAATGCATTTAACATTATCATTTCTCAGTTGGGGTCTGTTGGTGTGAATATTGATGATGAGGATTGGTGCATTCTCCTATTGTGTTCATTGCTTGACACATGGGATCACCTGGTAATGGCTATTGGAAGTACAACAACCACTTTCAAGATGGAAGATGTGGTTGCTTCATTGTTTTCAGAATAAATGCAAAGGAATTCTTTTGAGATGGTCAAGGAGGCCCTTGTTGTTCAAGGCAGATCAAAGGAGAAAGGTAAGAAGAAAGACAAAAAGTATAAATCCAAGTCAAAGGGGAGATCAAAGTCTCTTGGTTAAAAGTACAAAGTGAAATGCTAGAACTGTGGGAATATTGGACACATATGAAAAGATTACAAAGAGGAGAAGAAGAAGAAGAAGAAGAAAAACAACTCTTCAAAAAATGAATCTTCTCAGAGTGATGTAGATTCCTTCATAGCATCCTTAGCATCTTAGGCATCAAATGATGTTTGGATGATCGAATTAGGTGCATCCTTTCACATGACCTCTCATAGAGGTTAGTTCTCAAAGTACAAAAAGTATGATGATGGAAGGGTGTATCTGGGTGATGATTCTCACCTAGAGATTGTTGGTCATGGAAGAGTCAGAATTTAGTTTCCTGATGGAAGAATAAAGGGAATCGATGATGTGATGCATATATAAGGTTTGGCTTGAAATTTACTTTCTATAAGTAATCTTAATGATTATGGTGTGCAAGTCTCTTTCTCAAATGGTGTTTGTAGAATGATGAGAGGCTCTATGGTGTTGGCTAAGGGTGCATGAATTGACACTCTATATAAGCTAGATGCATGTGCAGTACAGTGTAATAGTGCTTTTGCAAAGTCAAGTAAATTTGATCATGTAGAGAAAGGAAGTGTTGTTCCTAAAAGTGAAAACTCTTTAGAGATGAAGCTCCCAACAGAGAAAATGATGTTGTGGCATCAAAGGCTGGACTACATTGGTGAAAAAGGCTTAAAAGCCTTGAAAAATAAAATCCTAGTTGAAGGGCTTGATGATTGTAATCTTGAGTTTTATTTTTACAAATATTACATATATGGAAAGCTACACCGTGTTTCACTTTATTCTAGTCCTCATAAATCTTCTGGAATTTTGGATTATATTCATGTTGATGTGTTTGGTCCAGTTAATGTTCCTTCACTTTTGAAATCAATGTATTTTGTTTTTTTCATAGATGATTATTCGAGAAGGGAATTTGTTTATTTTCTCAGAAGTAAAACTCAAATTTTCATTTGGTTTAAGGAATTTAAAAACTTGGTAGAGAATCAGATTGGTAGAAAGATAAAGTGTTTGAGGATGGATAATAGTGGTGAGTTTTGTTTAGCATATTTTGATAAGTTTTGCAAGGACCACAAAATTAAGAGGCATAAAACCACTCCTTACACTCCACAGCAAAATGGAGTTGCAGAAAAGATGAATAGAACACTGATGGAAAGGGAAAGAAGTATGTTGAGTAGTATTGGCCTAAAACAAAATTTATGGGCTGAGGCTATAGCTATGACATGTTATCTAATAAAAAAATATCCAACTTCAACGCTCATGGAAAAGACACATATGGAAGCATGGCCTGGTAAGAAGCCCTCGAGACATGTTAGAGTCTTTAGTTATGAGGCGTATGATTATGTTCCTAGTGAAAAGAGATCTAAATTGTAGAAAAAGGTAGTGAAGTGTATCTTCATCAGTTATGGCATCGGTGTGAAAGGGTACAAGATTTGGTATCCAATTATAGAGGTGTTGTATAGTAGAAGTGTGATCTTCCATGAGCTAAAACTTTCTATAGTTGATCTATAGCTAGAGGTGAAAGAAGCAGATAAGGAGGTAGTTGAAATTCCTCTTACACAAGATAAGGATGAACTTTGTACTCCTAGTGGACCTGTTAGTGAGGAGAGCTCAAGCAGCTCTGAAAGTTCTAAACAAGATGAATAACCTCAGCCTCATCCTATGAGGAGTACTACACGTGCTAAGTAGAAATATAAAAGGTTTGTTTATTCTATGTTGGATTCTAGTTGTGCATATACTTTGATTGCTAACACTAATGAGCCTAGGATTGTTAGAGAGGCTATGGGTATGTCTGATTCAGATTCCTAGTTGGATGCCATGAATGAAGAAATGGCATCATTGAAGAAGAATGAAATGTGGGATTTGGTACCTTTTCCTAAAGGTCAAAATATTTTTGGATGTAAATGGGTGTTCAAGAAGAAGATTGGTCTTGATGCCAATGTTGAGAAGCATAAAGCAAGGTTGGTCATAAAAGGATATTCCCAGGTAGAGGGGATTGATTATGGGGAAAAAATTTCTCCTGTAGCTAAGCTGACATCTATCAAATTTTTATTGTCACTTGCAACTGCATATGACTTAGAAATCGAGCAAATTGATGTGAAGACAACATTTCTTCAAGGTGATTTGAAGGAAGAAATTTACATGTCCCATCCAGAGCACTTCATTGAAAAAAGTAAGGAAAATCTAGTTTACAAATAAAATAAATCTTTGTATGGTTTGAAGCAGTCACCTAGAATATGGTACATGAATTTTGATACCTATGTGTTGTCTTTTGGGTTTGTGGGATCAAAGTATGATCATTGTGTTTACTTTAAATATGAAAAATGGTCATCTTCTTATTATTTTCCTGTATGTGGATGATATGTTGTTCATTGGGAATAGTAAGGGTATGATTTCTAAATTAAAATCTCAATTGTCAGCATAGTTTGAAATGAAGGATCTTGGTTCAACAAGGTATATTTTTGGGATGGAAATAAGAAGGGATAGGGGAAATAGAAAACTTTGGCTCAGCTAGAGCAAGTATTTAAATTCTATCCTAGAAAGGTTTAATATGGTGGATTGCAAGTAGTTAGTTGTTCCAGTGTTTCAGGGAATGCAAATTTCTATTGAATATTGTCCAAAATCTCCTAGTGAGATGGAGGACATGACTAGGGTGCCTTATGCAAGTGCAGTTGGCAGTTTCATTTATACAATGGTTTGTACCAGGCCATACATTTCCCAAGCAGTGTGAGTGCTTATTCATTTTATGGATAATCCAAGAAGGCCATATTGGGATGCTATGAAAATAGTTTTCAAGTATTTGAAGGGTACTTCAAAGTATACATTATGTTATCATGGTTAGTATATTGGATCTTAGAGTTCAATTAACATTTGTGGATATGTTGGTTTCGATTGGGTAGGGGACATTGACAGTAGAAGATCCACTAGTGGATATGTATTCACATTGTTTGGTGGTGTAGTTAGTTGGATGAGTAAGCAACGAGATGTAGTCACTTTATCCACTACTAAGGTTGAGTACATGGCAACAACTCACACCTACAAGGAAGCCATTTGGCTTGGAACATTGTGTTTGGATGTTATTTTGATGCATGATAGATTGCTATTTGTTGTGATAGTCAGAGTGCCATTTTCTTGGCAAAAAATCCAGCCTTCCATGTTAGGACAAAACATATTGATGTGCAATACCACTTTGTTCATGATATGGTGGAGGATGGAAAGGTTAGTCTAGAAAAATTGATACTCTGGTGAATTTTGCTGATGCATTGACAAAGCCTATGAGCAAAAATATGTTCAAATGGTGTGCTAGTTTGATGGCCCTTAGGGCCTAGAATATTCAGTGACTTCAAGCATTGGAAGGAGGTAGCAAGTTCTTTATCAAGTGGGAGAATGTTGAGAATGGGTGTCTCAAACTTGTTGGTGTAAAAGGCTTCAAGCTTAAATTTATTGGGCTGATGGGCATAAGTCAGTAGGATGAACTGACAATTCTCCTTGACAATTGCTTGGCTTATTGCTATGTGTGTTTGAAGTTTTACATTCGATCATACTGCCACCTTGCAGTAGTCCATAAAATGGTTGGCAGGTGTGCGGGCCATCCTGCCACCCCATGACTCTAATTGGAGATGGCTTGCAGTGGTTTGGTATAGATCTCACCATCCTATGATGGTCAAATGAGGTGAATGGTGGGTTGGTGGTAAAGCTTCATTGAGGAGATGGACACATATTGAAGGGAGTCATCATAGAGTCTCTTTGATATCCCAATGGAAGGTGCAAACTATGGTATAGCGGTAACTCGTGACCCCACGATAATTAATTGGAGAAGATTGCAGTATGGTAGTAGGTTGTGGTATAGTGATGAACCTGCTATCCCGTGAAGGTCAGTCTAAGTGGTTGTAGTGTCATGGTGGTTAGATGGAATGGTATAATCTAATCGTATTCTTGCAACTAGTCAAAAAAGGCTTTTCAGTATTGTGGTTAAGACTAGGAACGATGGGTAAAGTTAGTTGAGTTTGTTTGTGACTTTTTTTTAATGGAACTTGGAACGATGGTTTCTTGGATTTCTTGAGATGTATGTAAGAATTCCATAATGCATTGTAAGATGGTGATGAGAATCAGAGTGATTGTAATGTTGCCAATTTCATTATGGAAAAGCACTTGAAAGAGCATAGCTTTATACTTGTATGTAATTTACGATTTACTTTAATACAAGAGATCTCTACTTTAGTGTGTGGGTTTTTTCTCAAAAGGTTTTTCCCACATAAATTATTGTGTTGATGTTTTATTGTCTCTTTGTGTTATTCATGTATATGCATCTTTATGTTGTATAATTGCAAGTTTTGAAAAACAATTGTATCTCTCTCCTGAAGATTAGTATTTGGAAGGCGTTTCTACAATTTGTTTTCCTTTCAATTTCATTTCC